>VZTU01019567.1:19666-30881 GCA_013400835.1 Zapornia atra | reverse complement strand
CACCAAAGCCTGGCTGCACCCACCCACACTCCCCTGAGCTCTCAGTGGCACTAGGAGGTCAGACAGGGAGGAGTGCTGGGGACTCAGCACAGCTCCTGCCTAGTGCTGGTGCCTGTGGCCGTACCTTCAGTTTAGAGGGCTGGAAGGCATGGTGGGTGCCCTTCCACAGCGCTCGCAGCAGCATGGCGAAGCCAATGGCCAGGCGCCCGCCCGTCCCCAGCGGGTTGTTGTAGTTGATCTCTGACTCAAAGGACCGATCTGTAACAGATGAGGAGACCGAGCGTGGCCGCCGGCCGCGCCATCGGGCAGCGCTGTGCTGCCGGGCTCCCGTCGGGGCGCTGCCGGGCTCCCATCCGGGCTTACCATGGAAATAGTCACGCAGCTCCCGGGTGTTGGACAGGGACTGGATGACGCTGTTCATAAAGCAGGTGTTGCCCAGGTTCACCAGCCCTGTGAAGCCAGGAGGGCACACCTTCTTCTTCTCATCCTCATCCTCATCATCCTCCACGCTCTCGGTGCTCACGGGGCTGTGTGTCATTGGCGGCACCATGCATGTCGGTTTGGGCTGCCGAAGGAGAGGTGGGTGTGAGGGTGCTGCGCTCAGGGGGCCTCTCTGGGACTACCAGGGGAACCCAAAAGCCCAAGACACCTCTCCAACATGGCTAGGCTGGAGTCATCATGCCATCTCCCATCAGTAGTGGGACAGACAGGCCAACCGCTGCCCCCAGTCCTGCCAGCTGTGGCACAGCAACACTGCCTCCTCTTCCAGGACAGTCCGCTGGCTCCCAGAGCAACACCAAGGAGGTGGGGTACCAGAAGAGGGACAAGTGGGCATCTCTTTCCCCCCCAACCCAGGTCAAATCCAGTGCGTCCCCACTCACTGAAGGTATGTGCGGCTCTTGCTTCACTGACACATGCTCTGAGGCTGTACGGGCTGCCACACCATCCAGACCCCCATCTTCCACGCGTGGCTTCTCTTTGTCGTTGGCTCGGGCCTCCTCCTTGCTGGACAGGGGGTGCTGGTTACTGCCTGGGGGGTTCTTGTCCAGAGGGGTAGGGCCTGTAGGCATGGCAACCTTTGCACCACCCACTGCACCTTAAAAAGGGGGAAGGGTGGGCCTGTGGTTAGCAGCACCACGCGCTGCCCACGGCAGGACTGAGCTGCTCAGTCCATGCTCACACACAGGCTCTCTCCTGCCCCTCTTCCCCGTGAGCAAGGGGAATGGCAGCCCCCTTTCCCTTGCACTTGGCTCGTTCTGGCCCACACCCCACCCATCTGCACCTGCTCAGCCCCTCTCCTTCCCCACAATCCTACCCCAGAGCATCCCGGCACCATCTGACCACTGCCAGCGGTGAGGAGGTACCATACCCCACCAGGGTGCAGCCACAGGCAAAACAAGGAGAAGGCTGCAGCTGCAGGCAAAGCAAGGAGAAGGCAGGGTGCAGACCTCGTGTGGCTGGAGCCTCCAGCCCTCCCCAGCGCTGGCTGTGACGTTTCTTCAGGCAGACGTCGATGCGAGACACCGTGAAGGTGTATGTGCACTGGTCTGGCTCGATAAGATTCCTGCAAGAAGCACAGCAAGTCAGGGGTGCCTCAGCCCCACCAGAGTCTCAAGCCTGGCCATACTGAGCAGAGAGGGCCCTTTTCCTGGCAGGTCCGTTCTGCTTTGCTCCACATGCCCCCTCACACCAGGCATCCTGCCCAAAATGCACACGGGCTGGTGTGGCTCTGTCCCCAAGAGCTCTGTAACAACTGGGGAAAGGCTGCAGGCAAGGAGGCACTGGGATTTCCTCCCCTGCAAGCCACCAGGTGAGGCAAGGCAACCTGGCCTTGGGGCAGCAGCGCTGCATGGTGTGAGGGACACCCCCAGGCACAGGAAGGAGTATGCCCTGCACAGACCCTGCCAGCCAGGACTGGCCCCTGCCCCAGCTCCGCGCTCTCAGCTCCTCTGCCCTGGTGCAGGCTGGCATGACAGGAGCCGTACCTGAGCTTCACCTGCCACCGGAACACTGTGTTGGGCCCACAGCCAGGATGGAGGCGGAGGAAGTTTGTGTCACTGTAAAGGAATTGGAAGTGAATGAGAAGAGGTGAAGGAACAAGTAGCATGGCCACAGCCCAGGAGCTGTGCAGCAGCCTGGCACCATCCTGAGTGAGGCACATGCGTACCTCGTCTGGAACACCAACGTGAAGTCTTGCTCCCGGAACAACACCTTGGATGTTTCCTTGTGGATCTCCTTCACGTAGACATGTACCACCACCAGGTCGTTGCCTTTCTCATATGAGTCATTCTTGACAAAGGTCAGGCTCACAAAAGGCTCCGGCTCTGAATGAGGAAAACCATGGAGAGAGGTATTACCTTCCTCAAACACCAAGGCAGTGCCTCAGGCTGGCCCAGGAGAGGTCCCAAGCAGATGGACCTTCCTAACCGAGCCAACCCCCAGGCTCCAGCCACTCACCATCAGCTGCTGCTTCCAGAGCCACATCATCCTTGGACCAGTCCCTCTTCTCACCATCTCTGCCCAGGGGAGGGGTGGCCACTGGGACAGCCTTAGAGCTCTCTCCCAGGACAGGGGTGCAGTCCCGGCGCCGCAAGGCCTCAGCAGGGCTGCCTGGCTGCAGGACTCTCTTCTCCATGCAGGTTGCAATGCAATGGGGGAACACCTCTGTGGTAGTTGCAAGAGGTGGCATCTCCACAGGCACAGTCTCCTTGGCCAAAACCACAGCCTTTCAAGACAGAGAGACATGGTAAATCACAGACCCCAGCACCCTGAGCTGCCCTGGTGCACCCGCTGTGAGTCCTACCAGCCAGGCAGGCACAGCCCTGCACTGCCCAATTCCCCCATACATCCCCTGCTTGGCCTCGTTGGGACCAGAGTGCATGCTGAGCCCAAAGTTGCCCTCTCCTCCACCACACCCAGGCCCACACCAGCCCCCAGCATCACCCACAGGACCCATCCTCATCAGCAAGGATGTGTTCCCGCACAGGGGCAGAGGGAGCAGGAGTACCCCATTCTGCTGGGTCCCCGGGTACCTTCTCCAGTGGCGGTGCCAGGTCCGTGAGGGCTGTGGGCACATCCATCTGGTTGGCTCTACCGTTGCGGCGGCTGCCCGCTCTCCCGCTGTGCCCTTTGCTGGGCTCCACGCTCCCAGTGACTCTGGCACTGGGCTCCTCCTCATTGGGAGCCACTTTGAGGTATACTGCCCGCTTGGCACTGGGGCCACTCTGTGTCCCTGGGCTGGCTGGGCTTTTTCCTCCCAGTGCCTCGCTTCTTCCCGGCGCGCGCTTGGGGTTGGAGGGCTCCCGCCGGGACCTGGGAGGCTCTGCACCTTCAGCCTTTGGCTCTTCAGGAACCAGCTCTGCAGAAGCAGCCTTTTCCTTCCCGTTCTCCCAGCATGTGGTCCCTTTGGCCAGCTCTTTAGATCCGTCTTTCCTTCTCTTCTGTGAAAAGCAGTGCAGCACAGTGGGGAAGTATCCAGGCAGCACCACCTCTCGCACTCTTTGCCAGCCCCTCATCCGCACTCCCCGCTCCCAGAACACACTAGGGCTCTGCTCTGGAGGCTCTGTGGCAGCCAGGAGCAGGGGTAAGGGCACACCAACCCAGGACAGACACAGCTGGCTCACTGCCCTCAGGCAGCAAGTGGATGCAGGATGTGCCCTACATTGCTCCCTGAGCAAAACAGGGAGTAAAACCCTCGCCCCAGCTCCCCTGGGCTCTATAAGCTCCCTCAAAAGGCAGGTCCTCCCCTCCTCACCAGAAGCGAAGACCAGGTATGCAGCGGGATCTTCTTCTGAAGCACAAGCTGTAGAAAGTTGCCCTTCTTGCACTGGACCTTGCTGCAGGAGCCCTCAATCTCCTCATAGAACTGACAGCTCCACTGGCGCCCGTCTGCAAGCAGAGGGGAACAGGCACCTCAGGCAATGCTCCAAGGAGCTGTCACCTAACCTACAGCCTCCTTTCACCTGCACCAAGGATCACGGGAGCACTCATCCAGAGCCAAGGAGGCTGCAGGCAGGCTGCCACCATACCCCAGGAGCCTTCAGAGCAACGCCAGCTTCCCTGGATTTGCTTTGTACATCTGGCTGGCTTCCTTCCCAGAGGGAAGGCCCTGGGCCTCTCTGCCCCCAGGGACACAGTCGCTTTTCCAAGGGATACCCAGGGCCGACTCAGTCATCCCATCGAGCCAGGGACAGAGACGCACCAGCACTTGTTCACTTGGCGCAGAAGCCAGCTCCTGCCCTCCTCAGCTCTACACTCTTCTTCTTTTACACTGCTCTTGTGTATCAGCCCTGCACACTGGCTGAAGCCATGCCAGCTGACAGCAGGGCACTGCCTCTGAAGGAAAGGTTTTCTGCCTGCCTTTCCACCCCACATCCAGCCCAGAGCTGCACCAAGTGCTGCGGGAGGAATGCCTGCAGCCATCGCTCTATGCCCCCCCCGTACCTGGTAGTTTGACCACACAGTCCGTGTCGGTGAAAGCAGCATCTACATCCTCCACTTTCAGAGCTCCACTGCCCAAGTTCAGCTTGACAATGATCTCATCAGCATTCTGCTTCCAGTCCAGCAGCAGCTCTATAGGAGGAGGGAGGGAAGCGGCATAAGCCTGCAGTGCCCACTCCTTGTCTGGGGAGCACGAGCCTGAATGCTAGCTCGACTCCAGGAGGTGAATGCAGGGCACACAGATCATGCCAATTCAATGGGACACTCACAACCTGCTCCCATCAGACAGGTCACAAAAAAGAGCAAGTGTCACAACAGGGCAGGTAAATCCCAGTGGGAACCAGAGAGATCAGAAAGGCAGTGCTGCTCGTGGCCCCCATCACGTGCAGCACCGGCTGGGAAGAAGGGATGGCTCCTGCCAACTACAAAGTAATTGCTGCTTTCCCAGGGAAGGAGGAAAGCCACAGAATTACTCTGGGGGATTCGAGTGGACTCTGACCACAGTCAGAAATGGTGACTTCCCCTTTGCATATGCAAACCAAGCAGCCCAGCTGCAGTCACCAAAGCACTGTGCTCCTGCCAGGTGAGTGCTGCTAACACAGCTGAAACACAGGCAGGGCCACCAGTCGTGCAAGAACACCACACCCAGGGAGAAAAACAGCACAGCAGTGTCACTCTGTCACTGGCAGAACCTCCATCGCGTGCCTGCCAGGCTCCAGGCCAGGCCCTATGGTGTCCTGAAGTCTTCAAGGCAATACAGGGATTTCAGTTGGGTTTGTTCTACCCCCTGTGGCACAAGGATGTGCTACTGTGTCCTCAAAGCAGGCCTGGGCTGAGGCAGAAACTAGCCAACAGTACCCACTGGGTGACATGGCTCAGGGTCTTCCCAGCCCAGCATGGCTCCAGGCTCAGAAACAGCAGCACGGTGTCCCAGGGCTGTGTGACTCCTGAGTCAGAAGCAGCCTGCCACATGCTCAGGGTCTCTTCCCTGCAGACAGCCCTTCCCAGCCACATGCCCCTGGGAAGGCCTCATCCCGTTAAGGCAAACGCTGTGGCAATGAGCGCTCAGGTTAGATCTGCTCAGCGCTGGAGCACAGGACAATGACAAGGTGAGAGTTTCAGATCCCCCACAAGGGCACTCCATGGCCATGCACTGACAGCTGGCGCACACCTCGACTTACCCTCCTCTGAGTCCTTCTCCTGGGCGGTCTCAGCCTGCCTGAGCTCAGGGCGAGACACTGCTGGGCAGAGAAGGAAAGCGCAGGCAGGTCTGTCATTCTGTCACCTCAGAGCACAGAGTACACTGATACCCAAAGTTTCACACACTGCCTCCCTTCTCTGAACCTCTGTCAGGGCTTTTTAGCTTTCGAGTGCTGCACGTTTTCCTTCTCGGCTTCCTCACACCTCACACCCTTCCCTGGAGCCCTCCCAGCAGCACCACAGCAAGTCAGTCCCTCCAGGACAGCTGCTCTGCGCCACACCACCATAGCCCAGTCTAACCAACACCACAGTGCTGCACCACGCAGACAGCGCTGCTCCAAGGCATGTCTCAGCGTGGAGCTTGTGGCAACCCCTGCTCAGCACACCAGGCCCTCAGCCTCCAGCCATACAGCAGAGTCCTGTCTCGGTCTCACAGGATGAACCTGATGTTTGGGCGTGCTCAGGCCAATTCTGCTGTAACGGGAGAACCATGCAGCCCAGCTGCATTTTAACATTCCCATTCCTGCGCAAGCTGCCAACATCCACAGCCAAAACCTCCTTCTAGATCAGGCTGGAGAACACAACCAAACCAACCTGACACCTAATCCTTGCTCCCTGCAGGATTACCTCCAACAGACAGAAGCACCTCAGGGTCCACTCCACCCCCACAGGGCAGTGAGCTCTGCCAGGCGAGGGGCTCCAAGTGACAGCACTTTGTCCTGGGGCAGAGAAACAGCAGCAACAGGAGCTGTGGTCTCCACCCTGGAGCGCTCAGAGGGCTGACAAAGCCTCCCTTGACTGGCTACAAACCAGTAGGAAACCTCTGCTCACCACGGCAGCAGTCACTGAGGCCAGTGGTGTGAGTAGTGTCACAGTGCCAATGTTTGGAGGATCTACAGTTTGCCCCTCACCACTCCTGCACAGAGGGGACAGAAGCGGCACGGTTACACTGCAGGCTTGGTAAGGCAGGAGCCCCCCCACATGTCAGAAGGGACAGAGGTGCCAGGCCTTATCAGAAACACAGCATACCTCCCACACCAGAGAAGGCACAACGCTGCATTCTTTGCACCAAAGGGTTTCGCGCTGGGGACTGCAGCCAGTCGCTCCAGCGCAGGCCTCAGCTAGCGCTCATCTACCTTGGCCTATAAAACACCCTGTGATTTTGAGGTTACAAGAGCTGTAACAGAGCAGGCACAGAAATCAAGCAGTTTTCCAGGGCTACAAGGACTCCATCCTGCCCACAGGCATTCCCGGCACACGAAGCATCGCTTTCATCCTCAGATGCACAGCGGCTACAGAGTGAATTGCTCCACGCTCCTGCCACTTAACTCTGGCTCGTGCCACACCTTGCCCTGACACAGAAGCTAAAGCCCAGCCCACACGCAGGCCCCACACTAGGCTGGCACTGACAGCACCCAGTTGCTGCCTCACAGAGCCTGGCCTCAGCACACTGGTGGGAAGCAGCACCATCCCCAGCTGCGGGAGCACTGGAGCAGGCTTCAGGCCCACTTTCTTTGGATCGGGGCAGCTCAGCCCCAGCCAAAAGCAGAGTCTAGGAACAACCACTAAGGCCAACTCCAGGCTTAAGTTAACAAGGCCACTGGCCCAACCTTCCTCCCAGGGCTAAGTGGTGCCTGAAGGAAGGAGGTTACAGGTCCAGGGAGGACACTGTGCTGAAGAGGATCCCACATCAGCTGCAGGAAGCGATTAGTTAAATCTGCTTATCTCGCAGCAGATGTCCACAAGGCTCCCACCCTGCGGGGCTGAGAAGCCACGGGCCTGCTTGCTGCAGCGCTGCCAAGGGGCTCTCACCTTCCTTGCTCTCCTGGTTGGCTCGATCCTTCTGCTTCTTCTTGTTGGTGGCATCATCCAAGCCCCGAGACACTCTCCTCTGGCCAGGGGCATTGGTGCTGCTGGACATTTTCAGCCGTTTGGAGGACACAAACGGCCCGCCGGGGTCGGTAATGGAGTCTGGGTCAGGGGTGCGACGTTTTCTTCCTGGCCCAGCTATCTTGGCGACTCTCTGTGGTCAAACTCTCTGGCAAGGAACTAGTGGCCTAAAGAGAGGAGAGAGCGAATGTGGCAGGAGGAGTGGATGGAGAAGGCCCAACAGCATCAGGATCTGCTCTCTGCCCCAGCACCAGGCCCCCAGGGCCAATACCCTCACACAACCTTCACTGCAGCTTTTTTGGGAAGCCCCACGCAGCGCTTGGTGAGGAAACCTACCTCATCACAGCTGTTACAATGCTTACTGCCAAAAGCATGGGCTTGTCAGAGCTCCCAAGATACAACCAGGGGTCTTCTGTATGTGGCACACATTAAAAACCTGGAAAGCAATTGCCACACTCATGGCTCCCACAACAGCAACACCAGCCCCGAGGAGCCGCCGGGACTAAAAACACCCTGGGGCAGAGCCCAGGGTGAGGACAGGAGTCTGTAAAATAGTCTCCGGGGTCAACTGGGGCAGCTCGCCTGACAGCTTGGGGTGACAGCTATTTCAAACAGCACCCGACGTAAAAGGGCGGGAACGGGAGCAAGTAACGCCCTAAGAAGGAAGAAAGGGGAGAAGCAGGAGCAGGCCCAGGACAGGCTCCTGTGACAGATGAGCGCAGAGCTCCCTGGCAAGAGGAGAGTTCCTCCCCCTCCGCCCACCAGCTGGGAGCTTAACCAGCACAACTGCACCTTGCATATTCATCTCCCATCCAGTTTACAGACAGCGCCAGCGGGGCCTGGCCTGGAAACAGGACACCTCTGCTCCTCCTGTCCCAGGGAGAGGGCAGGGCAGGCAGGCGCTCGCCCCTGCCCCCGCAGACATGCCCTCCCAGGCAGTTGGCTCCCCCACGGGGTTGGGGAGCTGCTGGCCCAAGGGCTGGTCTCACTCTCCAGTTTTGCTCTCGGGTGTTCGCAGCGTCGGCAGAGGACAGCTGGAACAGCCCAATGAAAACGGCCCTGCTTGAGGCGGCTCCGGTGAGGTGGTGACAGCAGAGAGCTGGGACAGCTTTCTCCTTTGCTGGCCCAGCTACACTCCCTGACCACAGCAGTACTCACCCACCCGCAGGGCTTTGCTGCTGGGGGGGCGGGCCCAGGCGCATGGATCCTGCCCAACCCCAGGAGTCGGCAGCCTGCAGCAGCTCCCAGTGTGCCCATTTACACCTTCTCCCTCATGCTGTGGCCCCACTCAAATCTGAGGACACAGAGCTCATGCCAGAGCCCCACAGAACCTTGGTCTGACACACCTTCAGCGGGAGGCAAGCCGTGCCCTCAAGAACACCCCATGCTGCCCCCACCCGTGTTCTGAGCACAGATCCCGTGATTCCACCTGGGAACGGCTGGGGCAGGAGGCAGCTCCAGAAGCAGTGACTGGAGGAAGCACACTGGCAGCTCTTTGCTGCCCTCCCTGCTTTGCCAGGGTGTTTGTGTGCTAGGAACGCTCGGGGCAACGAGTAGCCACAAAGGTGGAGTCATAGCCACAAGCTGCAAGGGAACCCAGAGAGCAAAGCGGTCCCGCCTGCCTTCAGCTCTGGCAAAGCCGGCCCCACAACAGGCACTGCACCCAAATCATTCCTCTTCAAGGCCAACCCACTCTTGTAACCAAGAGTCACCGGAGCCAAGCCAGAAGCTCGAGCACCGAGCCTGCCCTGACTGCCTGGCACAGGCAACTCCCACCACCTGTGGCCGAGGGACCCAAAGTGATCTGGAGATGGAGACACTACGCATGGCTCAGCATCAGCCCTGGAGAGCTAAGAGTGTGGGAGGAGAGCAGTGCCATCCCCAAGCTCCTACACACACTGGGTCTCCCTGGGATGCACCGGCGCCTCTGGCTGCAGAGGGAACGGGAAGGGGCCCTCGCAGCAGCAGGTCACACGGCTGGGCCTCTGATGCTGGCAGGCTGCTGCTGCCAGCCACACAGCACCACTCAGTCCCCACACAACACCAGCACAGGTCAGCTGCAGGCACTGCCTGGCACTGTGAAAGCCAACCTGGGAAGTGGTTTTTGCTCAATTTCTTTTGACTTTAGGGTGAAAACCCCAGCAGGAGTGGGAGATGAGAACCAGCGACTGCTTTGCACAGGGTAAGGCCAAGCTCCATCACCTCCTTCCTGCAGCTCTGAAGGTGTGGCATAGGGTATCTGTCAGGCAGGGAGGCAGCAAGCTCCAAGAGGGGTTCTGGAAGGCTGAGAAAGAATCAGCATCCTCCCAAAAAGGGGTGAGGGGGAAGAGCCAAGGTTGTGTGGCTGCTGTCACTCCTCCAGAAGCCTGCTCCTCGCTGAGGGCTTGGCTCCCTCAGGGGCTTTGCTGACAGTTATTTCCTAACAGCAGACAGGAGCTGAGCGGGGCTAGGGCTCTGCCCAGTTCCAGCTGCCAGGCTGATGCCAGCCTGAGGCCACCACAGGCACTGTGGAGTTTTGGTGGAACAAAACTCAGGTTATTCCCATTCACCTATTCTAATCCCTGAGACTTTTTTTTGCCCTCTACCATCAGGAAACATACATCCAGGCAGAATATTCCGCCCCAGGTGAGCAGGGACATGCAGGTTTTGGCACCACTAACGCTGGCACTGTAGGAGCCACTGCAGGGGAGAGATGGGGAATGGCTGCCCTGGCTGAGTGCCAGGTGTACCTCAGGAGAAACACCTGATGGGTTGGGTGCTCATACAAAACCTTTCTCAATCCTTCTCTGAGCCAGGAAAGCCTGGACGCACTGCTGGGAAAGGAGGTGCTTCCTTGCCCTCTGCTCTCCCAGCCACTGTGCCAGTGCAAGCGCCCATGTGGCTGCAGCACGTACCAGATCAAGATGCCAGGCAGAGCAAAACTGCTTTCTGCCAAGTTTGCCTTACCCTAGAGGAGCTCCCCAACCCAGTTCATGCTAGGGACACACAAATGCTTCCATTGACTAGAGGAAAGGGAGAACTTGAGAATGGGAGCAAGGCGTTGAGTAGAAGGGACACTCCTTCCCATGGCAGCACCAGACTGGGCTACTGTAAATGCTCAGGGAATGATAGCAGAAGGAGTGCAGCAAGATGCAATTTGTCCCTAGTGTTTGGGGCACATGGAGCACTTGGTGGGAAAGGATCCCTCAGTGCCTAAAGGCCTTTACTGGGGTAGCTGTGGAGGAGCCTGGACAACACCCAGCCTCATCCTTCCACAGTTGTGGTTCCTCTGCGTCCCAAATGCAGCTGACAGAAACGCCCATGCTTCTGTCACCTTCCGCTCCGTGCCCCCCGTGAGGGACAAGAACTCCCAAGACCCACATCCACCTCTTACTACAGTTTCTCAGCCTGCCAGATGCACAAGAGACAGGTCGTTTCCAACCCGTGCAGAAACCACCGTGTCACCACAGCGCGGTGACAGCCCCGAGCCTGTACAGGTGTGCTGCCTGCGGAGCCCGGCAGGCCCAGCTCACCCGGGCCCTGACAAGTCTCTGGGGAAGACGACCAAGCAGACAGCAGCCGATGCCAGGCCCCAGCCTCTCCTGCTCGTCGGGAGAGAGGAAAGGGACGGGGAACGGTGCCTCTGCCCACCCGCCCGAAGGCGCCGGGCCCAGACCGCGCCCCCGCCCCACAGGCAGCGCATCAG
>VZTU01019566.1:12889-23419 GCA_013400835.1 Zapornia atra | reverse complement strand
ATCTAGTCATATATAAGCATTATATAAGTTGATATATAAATCGAAAATAGTATTATTACATTTTAACAATAATCCAGTGTAGAAGAGAGTTATATAGAGACAGAGTGGCAAAAGTCTGAGAAAGCATTTGAGTAAGGTAGAGATCATTGACAGTGAGCAATGGTTTCATATAACACAAAATGTCAAAAGAATAATTTACAGATAATATTAGGAAGGGTAAATGAGGAGACAATGGTTCAAAGTGGAAATAAGCTCAGGGTGCAGTGATCCAAAAATTGTGTTTGAAGGCTACATAATGCAAATACAAAGCTGACAGTGCTGCATCCCTTTGAAATAGAGGGAAGTGTGCAGTCTAATTGTTAAATATGGCTCCATTTACTGAACAAAGAATGTTATCAGCAAGACAGGAAGAAAGCTAAGTTGATAGTGTGGGTAGCCACCTCTCTACAAATGGGTAGAACAAAGACTATGGATTTGTACAGTCCCATTTAAATTCTCAGGGATTATCTTGTACAAGGGCTGCACCAGTTTTCATGTTTTTACATATAATGCCAAAAATAACAGTTCAGTTGCTCTGCCAACAGTGCCAACATGTAAATTTATTTTTGCTTATGAATGGAGGTGTCTTCTTAATTATGTTCATCTGTACCCGTGCAGCAGGTTTATTTTTGAGTCACTCATTTAGCAGGTGCTTGAAAGCATAGCTAAGATACTGTGAAATTGATGAGATTTAGTACCAAAAGCATTCAGTCAGACCCAATAAGGAGAAAACAGGCAGAGGGAGATAGATTTTTCAATCAAAGGACTGTTGGTGGAAAAGAGAAACACTTTTTTTTAAATTATTTTATTTCACTGGGATGTAGGACTAGATCACTGAACCCAGTTACCTTCCACTTCTGCTATGGCTATTATATAATCTCATCCATAAATGTAAGAACTTCTGTTTTAAAAGTAATTGAAATGCTGTCCTCTTTTCATATTGGACAGATGTCACAGAACTTCATGCCTCTGGTGGTTAGCACTTTCTTTTCAGGTTCCGGCCTAAAGATCTTCCTGACCAATGCAGGTATATGCCAGTATTATTCTGTATCCTTTCTCCTTTTCTGTTTTGTTTTGAGGACTGTCATTAATGCAATCTTTAATTTTTGTGATGTTTTGATTGGGACTTTTAGTCTCAGTGTTACAGTATAGATAACCTACTTACTTTCACCTAAGTGTTTGAGGTTTATTTCAACATTTTTCTACACAGCTATGTTACTAACAAAAATATACTTCAGGAAGGGATTCCTGCTAGACTTCATATAGTGTGAGTGCATGACTGATTGAAAGGTGAGATCAACACAAAACTTCATATTTTGGGATAGGCTGAGAGAATAAACTTATTTTAAGTGGCCGTACAGAGCACACCTGTTTGCCAAAATGTTACCATTTACTGTTCTTCCATGCTACACATTAAATGAAGCGTTGGCCCCTTTTGCTTTGGTTTCCTTGATTATGCAGCCATTAAACCACCTAGCACAGTTGCTATCTCTTTAACACACTGCTGCTGTCCCGGTATGCATACTATGTTTTATTAAATCCATAATTCATATTTCTAAGTTTCTTTTCTCACATCAGGAGTTGTAAGCAAGAATAGTAATGATACACATCAGGAGTTATAAGCAAGGATGGTAATGATATAAGGATGTTGCAACAAACAAAATGATGTGCAAGTGCAATGCTGTTCCCCATGAGCCTCCATATAACTCCCCTGGCTTTGTGCTGAAGAATCTCAGACTGAAAATGCTTCCAGCTACACAAATGTTTTGGGGATTTGGATCTTTAGGATGAAAGGTTCTGTTTGTATGTTTTCAAGTCCTCACTGGCCATTGTACATTGCACAAAGATACCAAGGAAGCTGTTAGGTAGAAAAAGATTTGTTGCAGACTATTTTCTTCAGCTGCTATTGTAGCAGGTTATAAAAATAAAATGGGTTTAATTTTATGGAAATGGTGCAAAAAAAGCTTGCATATTTAACCTCAAAATCTTTGTTGTAGAAGTGAATGATCACACATACTTATTTACTCTTTTTCTGCTACTGAAAAATCACTTCCATGAAAAGAGGGAGGAAACATGGAGATATGTGCATTACTATGTAGGTCAACTATTAATTGGTTTCAAAGGGCTTTATTCTTTAAAAGAAATCATCCTTTTATACTTACAGAAGACATTCGTTCCATTTGCAGTATAAATTGGGACACATGCAGTTTCCTTTGTTGTTCTCTAAACCGTGATGAGTAAGCAAGCCCATTAACTCAACGAGCAATATAGTGAGGCCTTTTGCAAAATACTTCAGAAGAAAAGCAGAAAAATCTCCATAACCACAGGTGAGCAATAAAATGGCTATAAGGCAAAAGTATTGTTTGCAGTATGCCCTTAATCAGTGGCTCTTCTTTTTACATCTCAGTGTGAAATCTCTGTATCAGTGAAGTTAGTTTCGGAAGGAATAATCAAGGAAACTTTATAAAACCTAACGGTCTCTATAAATTAGATTTTATCTATCCATTAGATGTTTGAAAATGAACCACTCTCTTTTCAAAATACTTTGTCTTTCTGTCAAAACTCTGGCTTGAATGAGAAGAGCTTTCTATTATTAAAAAAGAACATGGTTTAGTAATACCTCCATTTTACTTAAAACACACAAAGTTGCCTTAAGCGAAGTTGTTTTCTTCTTTAGATAGTCTAGAGTAAGATTAGATGGCTAAGGGAATTAATAATTGCTTATGGTAGAAGCTGTCTTCTGTGGATGGCTGGTTCGAATCCAGATTAGCCATGACTGGACAGTGTTATCCTCATTTCAAAATAAAGTACAGTAATAACTCAAAATAATATTGCTTGCATCTGTGTTATTGCACAGCACTTGCATCATTAGCGTACCATGCTGCACTTCTCATGCCATTGTAAAATAAATTTATTCCTTTAGCCTGCTGTCCATCATATGTTTCACAATTTGCTGCTTTATTTCTTACTGTATTTTCTTTTTCAGAGAGCATCAGAATTATAAGAGCGACGAGATGATTCTGGGGGTTGATTGTATCACAGCTTATATAACTGTACTCTTAAATGAGTCAAACTGATGATGAATGGACTATAATAATAATTATTACCTGCATACCTGATTTTCTGGTGGCTACCTGACTACTGGCAATGCCTCTTAAGCATGAAGAAAATGTGTGGTACACCATGGAGATGCCTGGTTGCCTGAGCCTTTTTTATCTATTAAGTTCATAAGACAGATCACAAATGACATAATTTCATTGCTCTCACCACCACTGCTTTGCTCCACCAGTTCCCAATATTGCCTGCCAGTTCCTCCAGGAGAAATCTGGAAACGGTTGCAAACTGACTTCCAAGGTAATAAATTAACATCCCTAGTTCTGTAACTGGAACAGAAACCCAGACAGGCTCTAATCAGGTTGTGTGTGGCTTTTCTGACCCCACCTGCAATACTGCATCCAGTTCTGGATTCCCCAGAACTGGAAAGATATTGAGCTGCTGGAGTGAATTCAGAAGAGGTTACAAAGATGATCAGAGGGCTCAAAAACCTCTGCTATGAAGACAGTCTGAGCTAGCTGTTTTCTTCAGCTTGGGGAAGAGAAAGCTCTGGTGAGAACTTAGAGCAACATTTCAGTGCCTGAAGGGGCTGCAGCAAAGATGGAGAGGGACTGTTTGCAAGGGCACGAAGGGACAGGACAAGGAGTAATGGGTTCAAAATGAAAGAGGGTAAATTTAGATTAGACATTAGGGAAGAAATTCTTTATTCCAACGGTGGTGAGGCACTGGCACAGGATCCCAGAGAAGCTGTGGCTGCCCCTGGATCCCTGGAAGGGTTCAAGGCCAGGTTGGATGGGGCTGTGGGCAACCTAGGCTAGTGGAGGTTGTCCCTCTCCCTGACAGAGGATTGGAACTGGATGATCTTTGAGGTCCCTTCCAACCCAAACAAATCTGTTTCTATGATTCTACTCCAACCCAACAGGCTGAGAAAAAAATAAGAAAAGAAATCCTTACCCATTACGTCCATGAAGCCTCTTCCTACTTACAAATATTTGTTGATTCACAATACTGGTTTTATCCAACAGTTCCAAATAATCTCTTCTATACCTATGTCAAGGATATTACTTTGTTTTTCAATGTTTGCTCAAAAAAGCCAATTTTTTCCCCTCAAGAAACTCTATATAGAGCTTCTGCATATTTTAACCCTCTATAAATCACCAAGCTCAACCTCTATTACAGTATTACTACAATGTAGCACTATATCTGCGATAAGGAATCTAGTTAGATTTTTATTCTCTTTAAATTCGAAGAAAGGCTTGGTCACAGTTGCTACAAGCAGTCATATATGTAAAAGCCACTTGGTGCTGATAGTTATAAAGAAAAGATCAATAAAGCAATCAGAGCAGTCTTGGCCAGTGCAACATATCAGAGTAAACTGCAATTTAGCTTTGTAAAACAGCATGAGAATGCAGCCTCTTGGAAAACTACCTTCCTGAGAGGACACAGGAAAATAAAATTTATATCTTCTACGGGGGGGAAATGACAGCTTTTTATATGCTGAATTCTGTCATCAAGAAGCGTTCAAATTACTGAAAATATCTAAGATTTGGAAAACAGAAAGAACTGACCATAAAATATTTAGCAAGTGAAAGTGGGGAAGTAACTCAGACATTTGTGTGGTATGAACATTTCTGTTCCATTTCTTTTGCGAGCTCCACTTAACCAAAACAAACAATCCATTGAAGGCAGCTGAGCTAAATGCAGGTAGTCACCAAGAAATGCACAAAGTTTTTCTGATAGCATTCAAGAACTGTTTTGTTTCTATGAATGAATTGTAAATCTCAGTTTGGGGAACAGGCTCTCCATGAACAAGCAGTGTTCCCTTAAGGCCACAGAGGCCAGTGGTATCCTGGGATGCATGAAGAATAGTGTGGACAGCAGGTCAAGAGAAGTTCTCCTTCCTGTCACAGCTGAGGCCACATCTGGAGCACTCTGCCCAGTTCTGGGCTCCCCAGACAGGGAACTACTGGAGAGAGTCCAGCAGAGGGATACAGAGATGGTGAGGGGACTGAAGCACCTCTCACATGAGGAAAGGCTGAAGGAGCTGGTTCTGTTTAGCCTGGATAAGAGAAGAGTGAGAGGGGATATCATCAATACTTATAAATATCTGAAGAGCAAATGTCTAGAGGATGTGGCCAGATTCTTCTCAGTGGTGCCCAGTGACAGGACAAGGTGCAGTGGACACAAACTGGAACACAGGAAGTTCCATCTCAATATGAGGGAAAACTTCTTCACTGTGAGGGTGACAGAGCACTGGGACAGGCTTCCCAGAGAGGATGTGGAGTCTCTTTCCTTTGGACATATTCAAAACCCATCTGGAAGTGATCCTCTGCAACTTGCTGTAGGTGATACTGCTCTAGCAGGGGGTTGGACTAGATGATCCACAGAGGTCCCTTCCAACCCCTACTAGTCTGTGATTCTGTGAAAAAATGAATTAATTAACACCACTGTGTTATGCACAATTAAACCACGAGTCAAGTCAAAGGTATCTATATTTAGAAATATATTAGCATTTCCCGTTATCACGGTGAATATTTTCTTCTATTTCTATAACTTTGTTTTCTGTCCTTACCTCCCATGCTAACTAGGATCAGACAATGCATTTTTAAAACAAAGACTTCTTTTCAATAGCAAGAATTTTTTAGCAAAATGATTTAAAACAGTTCAGTTGCCTCATTTACCAGCACCATTCAAAAAACCTTACCTTTATTTGCAAACATTACTGTGTGAAATACCGCTACAGGAGTTAGCAAAATGACTCTGAACTACAGGGTGCTGAAATTCCCACATCCATTTCCCTGACTTTGATGGAGCCTGGATTTCCCTATATTGTGTTTATTGCTTAGTGGAATGGAGTTAGAGCCTATATGCGATATTGCCACTGAGTGGAAGTTTCTGTACCAAGCCCCAAAAATTTACTGTTAAATATGGGAGTGACTAAAGCTTATGAGAGAAGTGGTAGCTTATTTTTCAACATAAGCAATTAGACTACTCTAGCATAACTGCACCTTTTTTTTTTTTCCATGGTTTAACCCAATCTGGTTAACAAGTACTTATGGAATTACGCAAATTGTGTTGTAACTATTCTATTTACACTTACATATGTGCGTCTCAGTGAAAGGTAGACTCACAAACTGAAGTGAAAAAAATATGGGTATGAATTGGTGATTTGGGCACAGTTCATTCAGTCTATTAATAACCAGGACATGGATATGTTTTTTTCTCCAAGATAAAGCAAGTCAAGTTTTTCCTCCAAATTTCTGTAATATCATCCAATTTTTCACTGCAATATCATCCAATTTTAGGAAAAAAAAAAAAAAAGGATAAGTATCCTCCTTCCACTAAATGTCATAATTTTCATAATTGTTATAATTTAAATATTTAAAAGACAAAAAGAATTTAAAAAATGCAGGGAATACAATTATGCTAGTCAGTTTGCAGGTTTCACTGTCCTCTATTTAAATTGAAATTTCAGCGGGAAAGGTGAGACATGGGCTGTCTTGTACTAAATACGTGTCATGCATGGGAAATTTGAACATGCACAAACTGGACCACAAAAAACTACTGCTGTGTAGTCAACAAAAAAACCCAAAACAACACAACTTTCTGGAAAATACAGTACCATGGCATCTTAAAACATTTTTAGTAGTCATCTTTCTGAGGAGAAAGGCCTGACTTAGACACTAGTCTTCCCTATATTTAGTAGGATAGACTAAAGTGCATGGTACTTGCCCTAAGTAGCATTCTAGTGCAAGCCTTTGTAATGCTGAGTGTTTTACACCTGGAAGCCAGTACAGCTATAGATGACAAGTCATAGAAGCCCAAATGGCTCTTTCACTGTGTGCACAGTGTACATACATATGCAGGAATGAGCCACAGTCCACAAGCCTTGTAGCTCCTAGACATACAAATCCACAGTGTAGTTTCTAGAATATATCTGCAGGCAGTATGGAAATTGTATTGTGAGAATATCTAGGGAAGCATATGTAAAACAAAGAGTGATTGCTGTGTTAGAAAGCCCTCAGGTTGGAATCCAGCAGAAGAGCTTTATAGGTTTCAGAAATAAAATACTTTAAATGGTACTAAAATATATTAACTAAGTGTTATTTTTTACACAAGAAACAGACATTATTTATTAAACATCAAATTGAGAAACTTTTCACTTAAGCAGCAATCAAAGGCTTGTTATTGCTTTATGTCCCCAGTAGGCTGATTTTCTCATCCAGATTGGTCTGGTTTATAAAGACAAAAGAAAAAGTGTTTAAATTGTGCAATTTTGCTATCAAAGAAAATACCTCTGAAGAGAAAAGCTATGCGCTCCTTCTCACTTTTTCAATGTGAATTTTTGTTCAAATTTTTACTTCAAAGTAATGCCAGAGGAGTAATAGTGGTTGAGGACTAAGATGGGGCCTGAGAAGTAATTGTTTCTGCCCTTTGTCTCCTTTGAAAGTGTCTTTCTCAGCCTCTATTCTTCACACTTTGGCTGCATGATCTGCTTGAATCCTAAGCTTTGGGGACAGGATGGTTTTCCTGTGATAGTCAGTATTTATCTACCATAATGGGAAACTTTGAAGCCCTTTGGTGCTATTGTAACACTGATTATGAATCATTTCCATATCGGTCTTCCAGTTGGTCCACAATAGTTTTTATTGCACTCCTCACAAACAATTGATGTTAACTTTCGTTAAGGACTCCAGCACATATGTTGCAGCAGTGACAAAGCCCAAAAGCTAACACTGGTTTGGCACCTAGAACACCTCCAAAACACTAAAAAAGAATGGCTCTCCCAGCAACCAGGGTGTCAGGCAACTGGAAAATTAGTCACTTGTGGCATTGTAGAGTTAATACTTTTTAAAACTAAGCTATAGGAGAATGGTAACTCAATCCATTTATGCTTTTTTTTTTTTCTTTTGTCCCAACCAGATGAGTTATAGCTCTGTATTTTCTGTTAGAATTTCGGTTTGGTAGCTTGTAGAGGCTGAAAGAGCTGCTGGTCACCTGTGGTATTTTTGAATTCAGGAAAAGGAGCGATATGGGACAGTCCTTTCCTCCTCAATCTTTTATTAGGTAGATCACGAATTATTAGAACCTAAATTACTTTTAAATGCAATCATTTAGTTTTACCAGAAGCACTAGAAAACGTCAGATACGGTGTGCATTTTAAACATGATGCTGACAGGAAGTTGAAACTCTTAGGTGCTTACCTCAGGGTCAGAGTCTCTTGCTTTGTAGTCTTCAATGATCTGCTTAATAAGCTTATGCTATGCAGTATAGAGTTGTAACTGAATCTGATTATACATGTCCTAGAGGGAAAACTCCCAGAACATGATCAATCTATTCAGGGATTTAAAGTGTGATTTATATAATTTACAAGCTGTGTTTAATACAAACTATCATCACACTTACCTTTTTTTGTAGAACATCTTGAATGTTCAAAGTGTTGTACAAACACTGATAATTAACTCTGGGATTTTCAAAGAGGTCTAAAAGCGAGCCACCCATCTACAGCTGAGTTTGCTAGGTAATTCCTGAACACTGCTTTGAAAAATCCTATCCTTGACTATTTCAAGCACAGCTCTGCTCCTGAGACAAAAGAACACTTCCTTACTTGGCCTATCCATTTTTCTCTGCAAGACTTCGTAGGAAAGATTCCAGCTGTTCAGCATCTTTATGTTATAAATAAGATTTTCAAAGGATGGCTTGATCCCAATCTACAAAGAAAACAGCACAAGTAATGCTTTATTAACAGACTCTTCATAACATCAGATCTACAGGGTCTGCTTGTGGAAAGTGGAAGTGTCAAGCGAAATGTAAGAAGTGCCCTTTAATAGTAAATATGATTAACTAACAATAATTTAATGCCAATTGCTCGAGATTATCCATGATCAGGAATACTAGATTTATTTATCCACAAGTTATGCTGTGTCTCAATCAAGACCAGATTCTTAAAACTGCAGGCATCTCTGTTATAAGCAGAGTTAATGATCACATCACCCCTTTTAATTTTATGACTTCTGAATCGCTTTGTGCTGAGCATTTTCTATGCTGAGCATTTTCTCTCAAGCTGTTTACATCTTTACTGCATCTATATTTTTTATTTTGTCTTCTCTTTTTTATCCCCTTTAGCGAGGATAGAGTCAACAACAGGTTTGAAAAAAAGTTTTAGGTGATATATTGTATTTTTGTAACTGATTTTGATTTTGAGCCCAGAGAAAACAAACCAATCAAAATAGTGTTCCCATAATGAGAACTTTTATTTTAGGCACCTTTGATTTATTTTCTGAAGAAGATGTTTAAAAATGGAACATGGGTCCTTCACACAGGGTTGCATTTCACTCTTATTTCAGTTAGATCTTTTCTGATGCCTGAAGAATTTCCAAGTCAAAACAGCTAGTAGTAAAGGTACTGGGTATCACCAGTACATGCAATGGTATATGCACCAGCTATCAATGTGCTGTCGTGGCTAAGAAGGCCAATGACATCCTGGGGTGTATTAGAAGGGGGGTGTTTAGTAGGTCAAGAGATGCCCTTCTCCCCATCTATCTGCCCTGGTAAGACTGCACCTGGAACTTCCAGTTCTGGGCCCCTCAGTTCAAGAAGGACATAGAACTCCTCGAAAGAGCCCAGTGCAGGGCCACCAAGATGATGAAGGGAGTGGAACACCTTCCTTACGAGGAGAGGCTGAGGGCCTCTTTATCTTGGAGGAGACTGAGAGGTGACCTTATGAATGTTTATAAATATGTAAAGGATAAGAGTCAGGAGGACTGAGCCAGGATGTTCTTAGTGATGGCCAGTGACAGGACAAGGGGCAATGGGTGCAAGCTGGAGCATAGGAAGTTCCATGTGAATATAAGGAGAAACTTTTTCCCTGTGAGGGTGACGGAGCCATGTGACAGACTGCCCAGAGAGGTTGTGGAGTCTCCTTCTCTAGAGACATTCAAACCCCGCCTGGATGTGTTCCTGTGTGATTTAGTCTAGGTGATCCTGCTCTGGCAGGTTAGTTGGACTAGATGATCTTTTGAGGTCCCTTCCAAATCCTAATATTCTGTGATTCTGTGACACGTGGCAGTTTTTGATGTCCTGGTTTCAGCTGGGATAGAGTTAGTTTTCTTTCTAGTAGTGCTGGTATAGCACTACTAGATAGGTGCTTGGGATTTAGGATGAGAATGATGTTGATAACACACTGATGTTTTTAGCTGTTGTCAAACAGCCAACAATCTTTCAGCTTCTCTTACTGACCTGTTAACAAGAAAGTGCGAGACACCCAAGAAACTGGGAGGGGACACAGACAGGACAGCTGACCCATACTGGCCAGAGGGGCTATTCCATTTGTGGTGGTTTGACCCTGGCTGGAGGCCAGACACCCACCAAAGCTGCTCTATCACTCCCCTTTTCAGCTGCACAGGGGAGAAAATATATATTGAGAGGCTTAGGAGT
>VZTU01019566.1:322-12767 GCA_013400835.1 Zapornia atra | reverse complement strand
GTTTTGGTCAGTTCCTCAGGCGTTGTTTTCCTTCTTAGCCAGGGTGGGGGGCATTTGTCACACCCTTCCCCTGCTGCACTGTGGGGACGCACCCATAGGAGACAGTCCTCCATGAACTTCTCCAATATGAGTCCTTTCTGTCAGAACTTCAGCTCCCTACCAACTGCCTCAGCATGGGTCACTGCTATGGGGAATTCATAAATCATAGAATGTCTCTCAGGATCTCAAGCCCAGACTGCTCCAGCCTGGTCCCCCTATGGAGTCACAAGGCCCCCAGCAAACCTGCTCCGGTGTGGGTTGGTCTCTCTATGGGCTGCAGGCTTCACTGCCAGAAACTTGCTCCAACGCAGGCTTCCCACAGGGTCACATCATCCTTCAGGTATCTCCACCTGCTCCAGCGTGGGTTCCTCCATGGGTTGTAGATGGGATCTCCGATCACCTTCCTTTCCCATGGGCTGTGGGGAGACACCAGCTCCACCATGGGTTTCTTCACGGGCTGCAGGGGAATCTCTCTTTCCTGCACCTGGGGTGCCTCCTCCCCCACCCCCCACATCGGCCTTGGTGCCTGCACAGTTTCTTACATGTTCTCACTCCATTCTCTGGTGGCAAAAAGCGTCTGCTTGCTGTTTTTTCTCCTAAATGTGATTCCTGGAGGCTCTGTGACCACTGTTGATGGGCTTGGCCTTGGTCAGCAACGACTCAGGCCTTGAGCTGGCTGGTGTTTGCTCTGTGGGGCCTACAGAGAGCTTCTGACTGCTTCTTGCAGAAGCTACCCCTGCAGCCCCCCTTCTCCACCAGAACCCAGCCACAGATAACTACAACACAATACAACTGCAATGGGGCTCAACCAACCCAGGCACCATCTTACAACAGCAGGAAAAGAGACCCCTTCTCCATCAGAACCTTTTCAAGAAGACCTATTTCAATTATTGAGTCAGACCACCATCAGCTTTTCTAGGTTCACTCCTTTCCTGTCTTCTTTTTCTTGCTTACCTGCCATGACATTTTCCCATGTAAACTCTTCCCTGTACAACTATGTTTCAAGTAACTCAAGTAAGGGAGAGAAATACTTAGTGAGAACAAATAGGAGAAAAAAAATTCTTAAGGCACTAATCATGAGGGAATGTGAAACTGTTGGGGAAGAAAAATAAAGAAATGGTGTCAGAAACACAGTATTCAATTTACATCTTCTTATTTGTCGGAAGAAACCACAAAGTTATTGCAGGTTTTAAGAGAACACATAATTAACATTTTTAACTTGGCTTTCATTGAAAAATGTAGCTAATAATCTTGAGAACTACAAAATGAAATTTCAAAACAAATAACATTAAGCAAGAAGGGTGAGTACAAGAGTGCGCTTTAAGACTAAAGGCTGGGTAACTTTTGGGGGAGGGAATGTTTCTGTGTCCCATATTCTGCTACAAGTTACACCCATGACTGAGCATCCAATAGTGAGCCTTAAAAATCAAAATTTGCATGTAGACACTATGCAGAAACACTGTCCTGTACCTAATGGTCTTTCTTAGAAAATGTGGGAATTTTTTATTATCACTTCAAGATTTTCTGTTTCTGCTTCACAGCACTAGTCCTTCCAGAAACAGACAAAATAACATAAAATATCCCAGTGCCTTTGGAGGCTTTTCATATCCTGTGAACAAATTTAAACTTAAACTGGATTTTCTCTATGCATGCCAACCATCGCACTCACAGGATGGGCCACCCTGCACACTCAGCATCTAACAGGGCACTTCCATTGTAGCTCTGGTAACTTGGGAAGGATTAAACAGCCCAGTGAATGTCCTGTTTACAAAAAAAAGGTTGTTGGAGACAGGAAGGGTTTTGCTGAGTTTTCTAACCTCTTCAACTCCATGTGAGTCAAGGGGAAAGTGTACTCCACAACAAGTGTCTTACACTTTGGTTTTGCCTTTTTCTACTTTTCTGGCCCAGAGGTCTAAAATAGTCTAGACTTCCAAGACTCATTCACCTGTGACTGATGGGGACAGCAATTCCTGTGGATGAAAAGGTCATTACTTCTGAACCACTTGTTTCCAAAATGCTTGCTCAAATCTGTCCACTCAGTATCAATGCACAAGACAGCTGTATCATTGCATCTGCCTGTTCCAAGCCTGTATCCTTCCCATTTTGATCTATAGCATCTGGCTTAATTTGTGGTTATTGTCTATAATAATGAATTAAATAAATAAACACAATGATAACAGTTAGCATGATAACATGGTTATAGTGACCTACTATACTTGAATTTTCAGACTTGTTTTCCCTGAAAGGTTTTAGGTAGCATAACCTATGCATAATCCTGTATTAAACTATCTTGATAGACCTACAATAAAAAGTACTTGAAATATTGTAGGTTCAACTCTGCTCTCACATAGCATCTATGTTCAAAAAAAACAGATATTGGTTCAGACTGAATATGCGCATTTTACTGAAAAATAATAAACTCTCCTTACATTACTGACCTATTATACACACATTTTACAATCTGAAGGAGCAATCTTTGCTAAAAAGAAACATGAATAAGTTCTTATTTTGGCAGTTTTATTCCAAATTATGTTGCAAGATAGCAGATGAGCAATTTTATTCATTGACAAATGGGTTTGATCGGACTAGTGCAATGGTTCATTAACCTCATGATAAGTTTGGGCTATCTCAGAAGTGTTCTTGCTGTGAATTTAGATTTGATGATGGCTCACACATCAAGGAAACAAATTGCCTCATCTTCTAAAGGAAAAAAGGGGGGTTTAAAGAAGTTAATTGATGTCTTTTAAATCCTATAACTAATAAAGCATTTTTTCTTCTATATATTGCTTTCTAATTCTTATGAGATGCTTTAGACAGACAGAATGCCAAAAGCACAGATTACTTCAGTTCTGTTGTTACCAATTAGAGGGAGTCAAAGAACTCTGATTACAATTATCAGATTTTAATGAGCAATTGTCTGTCAAGATTCTTTTACAACTCTAAGGGTACACGTACAATTTGTATGCAGCATAAAGGTACCCTTCTATAGTGAGATTTTCTTTAGATAATCAGTACCTGATTTTTAACTCTTAGTTTTCACTGGGCATTTTGAATAATTCTCTTTTTTTTTTGATCTCTTGGAAGAGCTACTACTTCTTTATTAGAATATGGACTAATAAAATGCTAAAATCAAAATAAATACTGCCGGTAGAAGCTTACATTGGTTCAATATGCTAAAGATACTGGACTGATCTACACTAGGCAAAGAATTCCATGTCAACTTGATATTTTTTCTTCAGTCTGTCTCACCTTTAAAGGTAACTTAGTAGAGATGCTGGGTTTAAACCTCAAAGGTCACGTGGTTTAAACCTGAAAAGTCATGATTCAATAGAGCTATTCTATTTATTATTACAGAATCACAGAATCGTAGGGGTTGGAAGGGACCTCGAGATATCATCGGGTCTAACCCCCCTGCCAAAGCAGGCTCCCTATCTCATATTACATAGATAGGCGTCCAGACGAGACTTGAATATCTCCAGAGAAGGAGACTCCACCACCTCCCTGGGCAGCCTATTCCACTGCTCCGTCACCCTCACTGTGAAAAAGTTCTTCCGCATGTTGGTGCGGAACTTCCTATGCTCCAGCTTACAGCCATTGCCCCTTGTCCTGTCCCCACAGACCACTGAAAAGGGGCTGGCCAATTCCCCCTGCATCGCATGTCTAAGATATTTATAAACACTAATTAGGTGCCCCCTAAGTCTTCTTTTTTCCAGGCTGAACACACCCAGTTCACTCAACCTTTCCTCATAGGGGAGATGTTCCAGACCCCTAATCAACTTTGTCGCCCGTCTCTGGACTCTCTCCAGGAGGTCCCTGTCTTTTTTATACCAGGGAGCCCAGAACTGGACACAGTATTACTGATAGTAAAAAATACAGTGGGCAGTGAGGAAATTCTAGCTTTAAGCCCACTTCAGCATCTAGATGATTCAAGATCGATCTCTTCCATAACGGCATTCTTGTGCTACCTGTTTCATCAGATCCTGTTTTTTGAAAGTATCTCTCCTTGAAACACTGAATGGTGGAAACTAATCATGAAACTAATTATGATTGTGTACTGCATAGGCTGTAAAGACCCACATTTTATTTGATAAAGATGTCATGAGATAAACAGTGCATGAGACCTTTGTGACAGTGGAAATCACATATGAAGAAGGCTGAGAACAGAAGGGATAGTCTTTTCACTGCTTATTCTGGGTAATTGATGTAAATACTCTGAATCTCCATTTGGTAGCATCCTACTTCTGTCTGGCTTCTGTATAATAAATTCGGGCTTCTAGGATTGCCAGGTAAATTAGGGAACTAATTGCTGTTCAGCATGAGTGCTCTAAATCTTTCTCTCAAGCACATAACTCACTTAGACTCTTAGGAAAATGAGACACATGTTTAATGTGTGTGTAAATTTCTGTACTTTTCTGTCTGCCTTCCTTTCCCCACCCCAGTTGCTTTTTAATTGTCCTATTTCAGCCAAATTTCAGAAATGAGATAGTTGTCTCAAGTTTATGGAAGTCTGACATATCTTGTGAAAATCAGAAACAACACCTACTAGTGAGTATCAATCAATTCAGCAATATGAGCTCTCATTAGATACTGGAGAGTCTACGTAGCACAGTGAAAAACAGATTATGAAAGACCCAACTACAGAACCATCTTTATGCCAAGTTTGTGGCATAATGGAATATCCATCCATGAGCTGTATTTGTAATGCAGGCTTCAAAAATTTAGCCACTAACTTTGTGCTGTTCTGTTGGTTTGGGAACTGTTTTTCCTAATATTGAAGCTTTTTTTTTTCCAAAGCTTTTTTTTTTTTTCCCCTCCCAAACTGGATCATTAGAACTGTTTATTAAGTTCTATCAAATGCTTTATTTTTACTTGTATTATATAGAATAAGGACTGGTAAACAAAGCAACCTTTCTCCTTTTTTTTCCTTCCTTTGAAAACAACTCTTCATTGCCTTCCTAGACAACATTTTATTAAATTCTAATATTTATAGTTTAATATTTAGCAAGGCTGAAAGGCGTACCTGTTTTTTATCAATAACACTATTTTATTTCTGGTCTAATGTATTCTTTAGAAATGTATGATGGCTCATTCCTGCCACCTTCCTTGGTGATAAACTAGATAAAACTTCACATGAATCCTGCTTTTATGGCCTATTCTTGTCTTCTGTTTCTAAGTGATATAGTGCAGAACGAGGGTCTTATTCTGTCACTGTCATTTTTAGTGAGGAGAGTGCTATGCCATTAAATACCTCCATTAAAATAGATATGGCCACTTCAAAAATAAGGCGCTACTTGATTTGAGTTAATGGAAACACTGGTTCCAAAATGTCACCTTGCTACAAGGGCTGAGGTTGAAAACAAAGGAGCTATAGATGATAAATAGCCATAGGTGTCAGAGGTTGAAAACAAAGGAGCTATAGATGATAAATAGCCATAGGTGTCAAATTCTGTCATCATTCAGTTAAAAATCTACCAGAACATATCAGAAAACTTCATTGCAAATGCTAACAGTGCTGGTAGGCCTCAAAAGAGTGGTTCTGATGTATCCTTAGACTGTTCTGCTTTCTGTTTGCTTTCAATCCAAAGGTCTGGTTTAGACCATTTGTAAGCTAACTGCATTTGGAGGCAACAGATTCACCAACCCCTAGATTACTTATTTGGCTGTGCTTGAATTTTTACTTCCAGACCTGCAATTGCAAGCTAAAGATGATTCAGTCTGATAAGAGACCTGTTTCAGCCCATCTGCAATGGAGCATACATAAGCCTAACTGAGGACTTCTGTAGTAACAATATGAAAAAGGGCACTTTCTTGTGGCTTTGTCAACCTGTTGTAAACAAACACCTACATTTTGTTCTCCATTGTATAACTGTGGGTTTACAGTGGTTTTATATCCATGTGTAGATTCCTTAGGCTTTGAGTGTAAATACACAGGATATGCATTAGACATGTTTCAGCATATCATTGGTGGGGTCTTGGTCCTGCCATGCTTCATTAACATAGTTAATGTTAAAATAAATAAACTGTCATTGGTCAGCAGTTATCGTCAGTCCTTAAAAAGACAAAAAACAGGGTCTTTGAACAGTAGCAATTTCTGGTTGATGACACCTGTAAAGTGTCACAGTTAATGCAAATCTTTATGTCTGGATTCATCTCTATAGGCACACATTATTTCTGTGTCAACAATTCAGACAGGATTCATCTGCCCGATTTTAGCTGTGCAATGATGACATGATCATCCCAACTACTTTGAACATCTGCTTTAGGATTAGATGGACAGTTATGTGAAGGTGCCCACCTATTCCACTAGCTACATGAGATCTAAAACTTTGTCTTCAATTTAGATAGCTAAAATTAATTAATGAGTCTTCCTTTCCCTGTAGTTAACTTACCTATGCATTACTGCATGTGAATGCATGAATGAATATCTACTTTGTATAGTTTTGCATCTTTTCATGTTTTGGAACTTGGAAACGTAATGAGAAAATTAAAGAATAGAATTTTCTTGTTCATTTCTGCACAAAAGTACTGACAAGTTAATGCAGGATTTTCCAAAAGCTTTTTATTATTATTATTATTTTGGAAGCTAATGAAGCTGCATATCTGTCTTAGGACCTAAATATCTCAGACAGTTTCACAGATCACAGCTTGGCAATGTTTATCATGATGCCGTTTTGAAGGAGGGCAATCCTGTATTATCCCCACTTCACAGACATAAAAGTGGGGTTCTGAGGGCTTATTCAAAACAACCACCTTAGCAAAACTACTGGACTTAGTTCCTGGGGAGAGAAAAGATCCTCTAGATGATGAGACAGTAATTTTCATTTCTTAGTCAATGGTAAGTTTTATGAATATGCCCTGTTTCTCAAACAATTTAGTTATCTGAATGCCACTAATCTAGGGTCCACATCAGCCACTTTAATGAATTGATCCTAAGCAATTTGTTTATGATCATTCCAACAATCTGTGCTTAAAAACATGTTTTCATATTAGTGTCACTGGCCATGTAAGTGGCTATATTTCTTTTCAAGCTGAGAATTAGAATTATTATTTCCTTCCTGTTCATTAAAAGAGTTCTATTTAGGGTTTTTTTTCTTTTTGTCATATTAATGAGACAGATTTGTGGGACTGAAAGGTCAACTGTTTGAATTGTCACTCAACTGAATTTGTTATTCTTTAAATCTGTCAGAAGTCACAGTTCTACTTTGAAGAAATATTATGTCTAATTATAAAAGTCCAAGGTAATAATCTCTTAAAGTATAAAAATGCTTCATGTATTAAAGAAGCAGTTAAAACTTTTGGATTATTTTTGTTTTGTGTAGGTTTGTGGGGTTTTTTAAAATAGTTGCTTTGATTAATGTAATGGGGAAATATTAATGAATGGGGTTATATCCAATGACATCCTACAAGGATTCATGTCAGATTGATACATGCTTTTTGCTTGCATAAAGGTGATCAAATTAATAAATTAAGAAAAGTCATATTATGCCTGAAAATTATCTGTGTGGTTTATTAAATAGTTGCAACAGGAAAGGGCATGTTTTAATAAAGCCAAAGAAAAAATAATTGACATAGGAACTAGGAATGAAGGTCAAACCTAAAGAAGGAGGTCTGCGAATCATACAGGGAAATGCTGGCAGGATGGATTTGTTCACTTCAGTGAACTCAGCTTTGATTATGGAAATAGCAACCTTTCACTGACCAAAGTCCCAGGCAACATGCACTGGTGTCTTCCTGCACCTGCCTGTGTGCAGCCCTGACCTTCTGTCACCTCCCTGCAGCCTCAGATCATTCTGGAGGAGCCTGAGAGGAGTCAAATTTCTCCTTTCAGTAGCGAAGAAAGGGCCCAGTCGCTGACTCCAGTACCATGCTCCTGAGGGAACAAGAGCAAAAGCAGATATGCAAAATTAATAAAGTCTTAAGAATTTGGTCCCTTATTTATCTGTAAAAGACACATAAGGGAGATAACTTTCTTACTCTTATTTGATGAGCATACTAATAACCTCGGATTATCCAAACTAAGGTGGGTGCTGCACGACCAATAGGTAGGCATCTCACACGATTTGGAGCCAGACATAGGCATGCCTCCACATACACCTCCGACAGATTACAGCTTAAGCTTTTCGAGCAAGCTTACTTTGCTAATATTTAAGACAGGTACAGTGATAAATAGCTTCATGAATACAGAGAAATCTGTGGAAGCTATGAAGCTGCTGTCGGTAGAGATAGATTGAGTAATAACTCTGTTCTAGGGAATGCAAAAAGGAAAGTGAATGGTGATTTATTAACTCCGATGAACATATACTGTTTAACAAGTATAGCAAATGGAAGTGAATAATACATGAAACTGCTAGGCCTTAAATTTAGTGCACAGAAAATTGCAGATTAAATCCATAGTAGTGCAATAGTAAATGAAGAAGCTGAAGAGTGACAGGTTATAATGGGTGGTGAGGATAGAAACGAACCTGATTACGAATGTTTCGATGTCACAGAGCCTTAGGCACAAGGAAAACTGGATTGACACTTGAATACTGGGTAAAACTTCTGTGTAGCTGAGGGGCCTGTTATGTGTTACACTCATAGCATGTGGTGCTTAACTTATGGCTTTGTTCCACACTGAAAATGAGTCATAAGTGCTGTTTCAAGCTGTTTTGATTCTGATGACAACTCTGAAAATATAAAGGAACCAGGAGCTCCCTGCAGCAAGATGTTTCCTGTCCAAATAACATGTCAACCTATCTAACCTCCAGGTTTTCTGGCCTCACAGACTTTTGTGGATTTTCTCAGACCCTAACACCAAAATCTCACTTTTTGAGGCTAACTTCAAAAATCTCAGCACTTCCAGAACTCAAGCTGTGCAGGGGACGTAGAGAAGAGCAAAATAAATGAGCGGTGATCTATGAAACTCTCTGGAAAACTCTGAGCTCTTGAGATACAACATCAATGATGAACTTAATTTACACTTTTTTTTTTTATCTCTACTGTATCCGCCCGCCTGAACTCTCACAAACAAGAAAAAGAGTTGCCTGGGTGGAAATGTTTGACTCTTCAAGTCTCAGAGAAGCATGTGTATCACACTGAGAATCCCTGCAGAGTTTCCTCTGCTGTTCAAGTCTGGATTCCCTATTGAAAATGGCTTTAATCAGTCATTAAACACAATTCATTCACAGATTCATTGTGACTGAAGTGAGCAGGGACTACTGGATCATTTGGTCTGACATCTTTATACTTTATGTCATAAAACTTCACCACTCCTGCACTGAGCACAGTAAGTTGAATTTGTTCAAATTTTGCCATCTGGAAAGGTAGTTGGAAAACCTGAATGCAGAGATATTAAGATGTAGCAATAAATTCTACTGGTTAATTGTTGGCACTGTGTTTTGGGTTTCCTATGCTGATGCTACCCAGCATTTTCTTTCCTGATCACATGGAAATACTGTAAAGTCACTTGCCATTCCTGTAGCTCATGAGATAAAAACAGTCTCCTTTTCCAGAGATTCCTCTAGGATTCTACAGTGGCGTTAGTCGTTTAATTTCTTTAGTGCTACATGCAGAACACAGCAGAGTATTCCCAAAAGCAATGACAATTCCCCATTGAAAATACTTTGTAAGATCTATTAGGTTCCCACACTTTATCTGTTCTTATGTATATTATTTATAGCTTCCCTTGTATTATCAACAAGGCATGAATTTATACCATTTTGGCAAAGATTTCTTCACAGATCCATCTTGATTTGAATTAATTAATCATAGTTCTATAAATTCTATAAATTCTTACACTTTCTGTTGGCTTTTTAGTATTGACAGATGTGTCTCTTAAGCAATTAGCATTTTTTAAATCATCTGGAATTTTTATGTTATTTTAATAATTATTTAAAACCCACAACAGTTGGTCAGAAATTACATCAGACACATTTAAAAATATTTACTTCCTGGCGGGTGTTGTTTTGTGTCTTCCTTGTTCGTTAATGGAGTGAGAAGTACTCAGAAAGGAAAATGGATAGATGTAAGAAGTACTACTGCTTTCTCTACAGGGTTAGTAACAGTTTTTCCAGATCCATCTCATAATTGGCTCAAATTAGTCTGGGTTTTTTTTTGCTTTTGTTACTTACATTTGGAAAAAACCCCCAAAAACCAAATAATCTCTCCTGTTTGGTATGTGCATTTATTGGTTGTTGCAGAAAAAAAATTTCTAAATTATTTTTGGTTAATAAAGTCAAACTCTATTGCGATTTCTATGTACATATAAATGTATTCTACTCCCAGCACTTTACAGACATTTAAAACACAATCCTGGAAGATACACTGGAGACTGGTTTCCTTAGTGGCTCTCAAGGTAGGAAAGTGGGAATGTATGAGACTTCTGAGGACCAGGCACTGCTTTGTTTTTAATGTTTTCACCAGGAAATACTTTTTCCCCGCTTTTCTGATAGCAGCAAAAGGTTTGAAAATATAAATTGCTTGTGAACAGATCCCAAGACTTCTCTGGACTAAGAATAAAAGTCAGCATATTCTAGGGTTACAGAGGAAGCTTCTATTTTTTGCTTAAGTTTAAACAATTACAAGAAAGGCTTTAGAAGGTGTTCTGGACTTCTATTTACTTCGGCCAAATGACCCCTCTGGACACTCACACATATTGTCTTTTCTCAGCCTTCCTTTTTTCATGCTTTCCTTTTTCAATAGAAAAGCATTAAAAAAGTCTCTTGCAAACCTCTGTCTACACAAGCACTGGACTGGCTGAATCGTTTCTAATCCTATAATTTTGTGCACGCAGAGTGCCTCATGCAGTGGAGCTTTTACTGCTTTGTAAGTGGTTCCATTTTAACTCTCTTACTCCTCCAGTTTAAGGTTACAGTGTACTTGAAAACACCGTCTTAATTATACTTCAATAGCAACTTCATAGTTTTTTGTTCCTCTTTCAAGTGTTTGAAATGAGTGCATAACTACTCCCTGAGGTTATCTATATTAGCGTAGTACAGAGCTGCTCGTCTTCTTTTCAGGTGTAGAGTTTTGAAGGAGACAGCAGCTTTCAGCAACCATTAGTCACGCTGAGCTGAATCTGTGGAGTTCAAGGATTTCTGTGAGAGTTAAGTGGTGTCAGAGGACTTGGGCCAGGTCACAGTTTCCAAAGGAGTCATTCTCATATGAGTAATCCCATTGACTACCAAACAGAAAAATGCCCAATCTGAGGAGTGCCAAGTGAAATCCTGACAGACAATAGAGTTGTTAGCATCAAATGTACATTTTAATGCGGGCTTTCTCACTGCCCCATTTCACACAATTTGAAGATGAATTTTTCAAGTGGGTTAGACTGTACCTGCTCATAATGCTGCTACATACTGCAGCTACATACTGCTGTGGGACAGGGAAGAAGCAAAGTTCAACACCCAAGGTTGAGGTGCCAGATTTGTAATATAAAGAAGCAGAACTTTCATAAAGGAACAGAAGTATTTTAGTATTCAATTAACCTAATAAACTAACAGTATAGGAGTAAATGCAAATGTATACCACATTATGCTTGAATGATGGAGACTCTGATGCTTGCCGTTTTTAAACAAGGCCAAACCTTGTAATTTATAATCAAATATTACTTTAAAGTGATTATGAGCTCCTGAAACTTAGTCTATTATGTCTGCACTAAGTTCATGGCCTCTGAAAGAAAATAATCTCCTCACCTAGCTCAGACTCCTCACTGGGGTCACCTTTATCATTGTATTTATCATTAAACATTTTTGCGTTTTTTCACTCTAGCACTCCAAGGCCCCAAACAAGGTCATGGTACCTGACTTTCTGTTAGCCCAGAAGAACTTGTGATCTAAATAGGCAAATTATATATCCATTTCAAGTGACTATCTTGACCTTTCTCAGACTGCCAACTTTCTGGACACCTTTGTGGCAATGCCTCTCCTGCTGGGTTAATTGCAACTAATAGTGCTGTTTCTGTTTTCTTGACAGGCTCAATATTTGCCATAAAATATCTTGATATGGACATGAGTGAGGAAAAAAACCTTTTTCCCCAACTGCTATCAGTTCCTTGATAAGACAGTTATTCTATAAGTAACTTTAGTGATAGTTCTGAAAGCGTAGTTCAGTCAGTACAGTTTGGATACTTTACGAGAAACCTAACCGCATTTGAAAGCAAAAGGAATTGATTGGGCCTTCAAATGTCAATAGAGTTTTCCAAGTATGTCATAAAGTCTACAAAGCAAATTTACATGTGAAGAGCTTCTTTATGGAGAACAGTGTTTCTCCTGCTTTGTTCTTTCAGAATAAGTAAGAAAATAATTAGAAGCATCTCATCCAGACTAAGTCAGGACTGACTCTATTCAACCTATGTGTTCTGGATAAGATTGCAAATGGCAGTGGAAGCCATTGGTTATCTGCATTGTGCCAGGCACCCAAGTTATTC
>VZTU01019561.1:0-17088 GCA_013400835.1 Zapornia atra | reverse complement strand
CCTAAGCTGCCCCCGACCTTCAAGTCCCTAACGAACCCAACCTTGTTAGTAAAACCAAGGTCAAACACCCGCCCTCCCCTCGTGGGTTCCTGCACCATGTGTATCAGGAAGTTGTCTTCCATATACCGCAGAAATTGTCTGGACTGCATACGACTGGCCGTATTGCTTGCCCAGCAAATATCTGGGTAAAAAACCCCAAAACTTTCCTAGTATTTATGTTTTTTTGTGGTGTGGTGCTCATCCCTCCAGCATCCCTTTGCATCCTGAGGCTGGTGGTTCCAGTCTTCATACAGAAAGTGGGGGGAGATTTGGAGGGGATCGCAACAAGCACACTGAGGTCTTTGCTGGGATCAGTATGATGATCTCTTTGTTTCTCATCTTCAATGTAGGGCTACTTTCTTTTTCTTTTTTTTTTTTTTCTCACAGCCACTGTTTCCCTCTCAGGGACTCTCATCTAAAGCCAGAGGGCATCAAAGTTTCTTCCCACAGCCCCAGTTCAGCACCAGGGCTACTGTTTGTCACCTGCTGACTCCCTGGCTTAGCCAGGACAGTGCCATATTGGGGACCACAAGTCAAAGCAAAAACAGGAGACCCCACAGGCACCAGTCTTCTCGGCAACTGCCAAACCAGTCCGTACACAAGGCGAGCCTGGATGAGTCCTAAGAACCTGCACTGCCAGGGCATCCAAAGGTCTGCATAATTTTACTAGTCATGACAAAAATCATATTTACTGGGCTACACATTGCTTACTGTTGCTTGAGAGCAAAGATTGTGTCTTCCGCATTTGGATTACACCCAACTCGTTTTTAGATAACAGTCTGGGTAAATAATAATAATCTGGGTAAATAATAATAATCTGGGTCAATAATCGATCTGGGTAAATAATAATCTTTTCCTAAAAAATGCCTATGATGCTGAGAGCAAAGGAAAAGGAAAAAAACGCTTATTAATTTGACACCCGAAGAAAGTAGCATGTAGCAGTCAAAAATGCGTGATAGAAAAAGCCATAGGATCCCATCACCAGAGATATTTGGGAGAAAATGTTTTCCATGAGACAGGCTATATACTAATAGAAAATGTTTTCCATGAGACAGGCTATATACTAATACATCTCTCTTTTATTCCTGACTTGTGTTATCATCAAAAGAAAGAATTCTGTTCTTGCTCCCCTTTTCTGAATTGACATTAAGCTTCTTCAAGCCACCAGTTCTAGTAAAGTGATGTCACAATAAGTCAGATGCAACACAAGCTGTTGTGTAAAAATGGTCTGGCGGCACAACTTACATGGATACCTCTTTTGTGGTAAAAATTTCATTTAGCCTGAAACTATTTTTCTCGAATTTCATTGAGTATGTAAACAATGAAATGCCTTGACAAGGATGTATAAACTCAGTTAGGTATTAGGAAAATCATTAAATTAAATGGCCATGTTACTGTACACTTCAAAAGAGAAATGTTCTTGGCACCTTTTCTGTTAAGTTAGACAGCAATATTGCAGAAATATAGCTGAGAGGAACCCAGTATGCTTCAGTTAAATGAGGCAGCTTAAACTTGTGGAGTGAAACATCAGAAATCAAAAATCAAGTAAACATAGTAAAACTTAACAGCCTAAAACTTACTTGATTATGTGATGAACACTTTGTCTAGAAAAACCTCCAGAATATTTGTCCTTATTAAAAAAAAAAAGAAAAGAAGATATAATTCTTTCCTTAAAAACCAAACTTTCTATAATGTAATACTGTTTTATGTGTATATTCAATTTGTAAATGAATGTTTTAGACAAATTGGCTGCTTCCACTTTAAACTTGCAGGAGGGCACATACATCCCCAGATCTGAGTACTCTTCCAGCTGTATTTGTTGATCCACTAAAAGATGTTATATCTTCCAATGGAGCTTATCTTGCTTATGTCCTTAAAGTGTCTCAGCTATAATAAAGCTAACATTAAATTATGATGGATGTTTTCACTGTTCCTGCTGATGTGATTTTTTTTTCTTTTAAAGACAGGAAAGATGGACCAAGAGCAAAGAACTTCTGGTCCTAAACTGAGAACTCCAGGCAGCCAATGCAACACAATAACCAGGAAAACATTTTCCACAGGTTCAGAGGGAATGAAAAACACAAAAGCATATTTGAACCCATTGCTCTTCATGCTCAGAAAACTGAAGGTGTAGTCTTGTGATTAATTTCAGCTAATGTAATTTTATCACCAGACCTACAGCTCATTCTTTCTGTGGTGGGTTAATCCACCCCATTTACAGATGAATTAAGTGAGAAAGGTGTCTCCTTCAAAGCATGCTGAAGCAGAGTCCCTTTCCAGAGAACTGAGTTCAGTAAGTGATAGGAAGGAAACTCTGTATTTGGTCTTGATGAGGTTTAGCTGAAAAACTTAAATGCTGGTCCTCAATACCAAGAATGCTTCTTGTATCTATTCACTATACATACCAGAACAGTCTTGAAATCACAGGTACATTCCCCATTTATCAGCTGAATTTTTTAACCACTGAGTAAAAGAAAGATGCTTTTCCTGTGTTCTGGTTTCTCTGCTCAGCGCCCTCTTCTAACAGCACCAACTAGAGCATGAAATAACTAACTAATAAGACCGTATTAGCCACACAAATCACATCTGAGCGGTTTTCCAATAATTATTCATGTAGCAATAACTATGCTTTAATTTTTGGCATTCATAATGATTCTCTTAACAAAATAGAACTTTGAATTTGATACTTTACAATTCTTGAAGTGTAAGATTTCACCTTGAAGATCTTAAACAGCTCGCATCTTAGAAACTACCTTTTTCTCCTTATGGCTGTTATAACAGCCAAGCTTGTTTGAGGCAACTGCTAACACTCTCAGACATCACAAAAGAACTGGAGGAAATAACTTTCTGTATGGGGTCACAAATTACCTAATCCACAGGCCCTCTTACTTTCAGATGTGGGAACATCATTTAAAGCAGAGAGCAGCTGATGTATCTCCTTCACTGTGACTTCTCTTTTCCTGTGCTACCTTCCCTTTTACTTGCGATTATGCGACATCTTTCTGGCAACTGCAGAGAGGGAAACAAATATAAAAGCATTTGTGTATTTTTAGTTGTCTAGAATGAAATGATTGTGCTGTCACTTTTGCTCCTCATTTTGTCTCCCACGCCCATCTGTTCTCTTCCTCTGCTGCATCCTCTACATGCTTCCTTGCCACCTGATTCTTTCACTACTTCTTCCCTTCAGTGAACCAGGAGCAAGCAGGAGAGATTGCCATCTGACCTACAAATTCACCACAGACTGCTATCAAATGGTACAGAGGCCATGACCTAAGGACTGTAGCTCTTTTACGTCTTTTTCTCCGGATTATTTCAGACTTTACTAATTTGAGTTTACAGCTTTTAGTGGAGTCTTAATTTACCTCCAGACAGATACACTTGCTTTGTAAATCTATGGCATTTATGCTGAAATTGTGTGGAACTGTTTATGTCCATTTCATGTATTCACCCATGAACAGCTTCAAAGGACAAAGGCTCATGCCTTAGTTTGATTGGACATTCCAGACCAAAGTAATATTGTTAATGTGCTCTGGATTGCTTACTTCTTCTGTGTTGTCCACTAAATTTAATTTGAGTCAAATAATTTGAGGCAAATAAACCAGTTGCTCTGAGAATATCTGACTTCCAGATATCCTTATTCCTTAGGTATTAGTCTGTTCCATATTCCAACAGTTCTCATTAGTTTACAGGTAAGTACAATCACCTTGAATATCCAAAACAACTTGTGTCATAAATAAGTGCTCAGATGAAGAGCAAATCAATGTTACTTCTGTACCCCCTGAGCATGCCAAAACTGCAACCACTCTTAGGTGAAACTTGTTTTACTTTTTTGTTGAAGTCACTTTGAGATTTTGTTGTTCTTGAGCAATTTCTAGTACCACAGATATAAACTATATCTTGTGTTCTGTTTTCTCTAACAGAGAATGAATAATCTTTCAAATGAGATTAAATCTGCCTATAGTGATGGTATGCATCTTTTTGAAACTTTTTTTTTTTCCAAAAAAAGAAGCACAGGCATTTTCAAATTTGTTGCTTAACTTCCAGGTTGATAAAATTTAAAAGAAGTTTTAGTTCTAGTTAAATAAATTCACACATGTTTTCAGTCTGTATTTTCATAGTTGTAAGAATTTCAATGCAATGATCAGATTTTCAGTGATACGCATTGATAAACAGAATTTAAAATTTTTGTTTTCATTTTCATCAAATGAGAAACGAAAACTGGAGGGACATCAGCATATCATCAAATGTTTTGTGAACAAAATAGTAATCTGTTTTCAGTTTGATGTATGCTTTTTCCCCTATCTTCTTCAACCAAAAAAAAAATCCCTAAATGACACTTTATACTCCTTCAGTTTTGAGTTATTTTGGAGTAGCAATATACTGGTGATGTATACTTGGACAATAATTAGGGATTTGATGTGACAATCACTCAAATCACTCAAACACTGTCTGTTTCTACACCAAGAATATCTTTACTTATTTCAAATGATTAGATATAAAGATCTTAGTATTGAAATGACAGCACTGAATATTTCAGGCAAGTGGGGAAAGGAAGGTGGAAAGGTTACCTTATTCATGCAGAAAGAACAGCAGCAGATAGTATTGACTCGTTTCTCTTTCTGCTGAGAAGACACATTATGTAAGTGAGAAGTACTCCTCAAACAGCTTTGCCCATTTAGGTATGTGCACAAATATGTGTATGTGTTGCTGCATACACTTATATAAGTCGTTGCAGCAAAAATGTAATTCCAAATAATTCTGCCCATTTCTTTCCATATTGTCTGTTTCTGATAGAAGCCCCTCAGAATATTTTTGTGTGACTAATTTGGAACACTGTTTTACCCTTTCACCCCGAGTTATCTGTGCAGTGTAGCATATGCTAACCTTTCCCTCTCAAGTACTGATGTAACTGGTTTTGGCATAAATAAAGGGAAAAAACATCTTATTAATCCTGCAGAAACATCTGCACCAGAAACACTTTCATGATTGGCGAGGGTGTATGACAGCATCTTCAAAATAGTACTGCTAATTTTCTTTCCATTGCAAAAAGGTCTTTCTTGACACTAGAGAACTTTGTTTTGAAGAATAAGCTATAATATAATTCTTCTGCCACGGCTTTGCCCTCTCTTGATTATTTTATCTTTTCCCCAAGAGAAATAGTAAATTTATCTTACTATCAATGTACCCCCATTATACTATGTTTACCACTTCCACCTTACTAAAATGGAGTTATTATTTTCCTGGGTGCGTAAGTACATGATTGTGCTCTTAAAAAATAATATTAATTTAAAAGGAAAAAAAAAGGAGATAAAGTGTTTATTTGGTACAATGAAAGGACAATAGCCACAATAAAAGACTTACAGAGCTCCAGCTGAATGATGAGTTTCTCCTTTACCCTTGTGTCTCTTTGCAGATAATTGGTTTTTAAGATCTCCAGTTTTTCAGTTATATTTCCTAGGAAATTTTTCCAGCAGGCCATGATGTTCAAGGCTACACTTAGCTGGAGTAAATACATCAACAAAAATGCAATACATTTTAAAAGATGTATTAGGTACAATATTTAACAGGACAATGTCATACCTTTAAAAAGACATTCCAAGTTCTACCTACAACAATTTATGAGAGCGTACTTGCAAGTGAGGCAATGGGTTGAAAGTCCAAAGGACACAAGTTTACTGAAGCAATTAATTTACCAAGGGGAGAACATGACTATGTTCACAACTGACCACACCATTTGATTTCCATAAGACTGTGCAATGCACAAATTAATAGCCAAGTGTACAGCAGAATGGCAGGTGGCTCTACACACTTCAGCAAAATTAGGCATTGTGTTGAAATGTCTTTGAAAATTTGCTCACATGGTTTTAAGATAATATGTTTACTTGTTTGCTTTTGCAATCAGCTGAAGCTGTGAGAAAGAAAAAAATATGTGGAATATTGTTTCCTACATTTCAGGTCCTTAATTCAGCAAGAGATAAGAGCATATGTATATTTGCTTCACTGTATTTAATGTTTTAGCCTAGCTCTGGTTTGGCTGTTTGACCTTGGGGAATAAGAAATAGGATCTGCTTTTGAAAGAATAAGATTAGCATGTTCTTTTGTTGTGCTCTGTGTGCTTGCATATTTAAACTTGAAGCCTAAGTAATTGACAAAGTGAAAGGAATCTAAGATCCAGTTACAAAACAAAATACTTAAAGCAGAAATTATTAGCACAAGGCAGTTATTAGAATATGCTTTGGAAACTAGAAGAAAATTACCCAATTCTTTTGGCTATCGTTCACTTATATTTTTCCCAGCAACTTGGCAACACAGAGTATTTGCTTATTTAATAGTAGAGGTCTTTAAAATTTACTTTGATCAGCTTTCTGAACCAGTTTTATAGAGAGATTTGTAAACTAAATTAGCAATAGAACAGAAATTAGAAAATTAGGAATAGAATGGCCTTTAAAAGATCTTCAAAATTATAGAGTTCTTTGTTACTCTGAGTGTTTTAAAATCTATTAATTCTACCAATTTTGGTCTGGATGATTCAACCATATCACTGGATTAAATTTATTAAGTAATTTTCGTATGAGCTCAGTGTCTCCTTTTAAGACTATTCTGGTACAGTTTACCAGAGGATTCTTGTAATTAAGAGATGCATTTTTCCTGGGTACTAGGGTAAGCAATTTACTGTTCTACTGAAAGCAGTTTTCATGAGTATTCATAGTCTCACAGAGTGGACAAAGACAGTTTTACATCTAGTAATTTCTCTTAAAGTTGATTTGGGAAGTCAGGATTATGACCCATGCCAAGGGACAATCCTCAATTATGTGTTAAAGAGACTTGTGCATTGAATCTGAAAGCACAAATGTCATAGTTCTCGTAAAAGAGTTAGGCTACTGGGGTGGAATGGGACATCAATTATAAAGACACCATTTCTTTAATCTAATAATATATATATACATTTGTGTGGTATAAGGTACACTTTTATGTATGTGTGTGCATATAGGCAATCTCACTGGAAAAGTAAATTCTATAGGGAAAGATTCAGAGGCATATAAAGGCCAGTAAAGATGAGTTTTGAATAAATCTGAATCTGCTACACTTATGCTATCAACAGTGTGCTTGGACAATGTTGTAGTTTTCTGTGGCTGGCTTCTGTTCTAGGAAGTGGGGCTGCAGGGATGGCTTCTGCAAGAAGCAGCCAGAAGCTCTCTGCAAGCCCCACAGAGCAAACACCAGCCAGATCAAGGCTGGAGTTGTTGCTGACCAAGGCCAAGCCCAAGCCCATGAGTGACGGTCACAGCACCTCTGAGAATCACATTTAGGAGAGGAAAAAAACCAAGCAGCTGCTTTTTGCCACCAGAGAAGGGAGTAAGAAGATGTAAGAAACTGTGCAGACACCATGGCCAGTGAAGCAGGGGGAGGAGGGAATCCAGGTGCTGGAGAGAAAGATGCCCCTGCAGCCTGTGGAGAAACCCATGGTGGAGCAGGTGTTCCCCCGCAGCCCATGGAATAGGACAAGACCCCACCTGCAGCCTGTGGAGAGGCCCCATGCTGGAGCAGGTGGAGACATACAGGAGATGTTCGGAGCTGCATTGGAGCAAGCCTCTGCCAGCACTTGCAGCCCAAGGAGGGAGAGAATGAGATAGATATGAGAGAGAGAGAGAGAGATCCGTGCCAGAGTGGGTTTGCTGGGGGAGAAGCTTGTGACTCCGTGTAGGACCAGGCTGGAGCAATCTGGGTTTGGGAGACTGTGAGACATTCTGTGATTTATGACTGCACCCCATAGCAGTGACCCACACTGGGGCAGCTGGCAAAGAGCTGAAGCCCTGTAGGAAAGGACGCACATTGGAGGCGTTCTTGGAGGACTGTCTCCCATGGGTGAGATCCCATGCTGAAGCAGCAGGGGAAGAGTGTGAGGAATGTCATCATCCCCCCCAGCTAAGAAGGAAAACAACCCATGAGGAACTGATCGAAACCCCCATTCTCCCAGTCCCTGCCCCTCCCTGAACCACAATTTGGGGGAAGGAAGGAGCGAAATCATGACTAAAGGGAAGTCTGCTAAGAAGGGAGGGGTGGGAGGAGGTGCTTTAAGATCTGGTCTCACATCTCATTACCTGAATCTGGTGTCACTGGGTGTGGTGTAGTGTAACAGAGAATTTTCTTTATTCTGTGTTGAATCAGTTTTGCCCATGATGCTAATTACGGAATGATCTCACCCTGTCCTTATCTCGACTCCTAAGCCTCTCAATATATATTTTCTTCCCTGCCCATGTGAAAAGGGGAGTGATAGACCAACTTTGGTGAGTGTCTAACCTCCAGACAGGATCAAACCACCACAGACAGATAGCCAGAGGTCATTGTTATCCTCCAGGACTGTAACCACCTACTGAAGAGAGAGCTCATCTAATGCAGAAGGTTCCTCCTTACCCTTCCCGGGACAATACAATGTCTGACTTAAAAGTAGCCTTCATTTTATTTTATTTTCTCTGAAGCAGCCTTCCAGTACCTGAAAGGTGCTTATAAGAAAGCTAGGGAAGAGCTGTTCATGAGGGCATGTAGCAATAGAACAAGGGGTAATGGTTTTAAATGAGAAAAATAGAGATTTAGGTTGGTTATTAGGAAAAAGTTCTTCAGTACAATGGTGGTAGATCACTAGAACAGGTTGCCCAGATAGGTAGTGGAGGCCCCCTCCCTGGAGATATTCAAGGTCAGGCTTGATGGGGCTCTGAGTGACCTGATCTAGTGAAGATGTCCCTGCTTACTATAGGGGGGTTGCACCAGAAGACCTCCAAAAGCCCCTTTCAACCTAACACATTCTATGATTCTATGATTCTGTGATTATACCAGAGGAGACTTGCCTATTGTAACTGTACTCTTCAGAAACCTATCAGACAATATATCACCACAACTAAAACTCCTGGTTAAGAGGCCATTCTTTGGATTGCGCCTGAAGTGGAAAAGGCTTTCTTTCTAAATGAATAGGGGTATGAAGAAATAGAGATGGCCGAAGTGTGTTGTACTGACACAACTGTGTGATGTATGCATCTTAATTCCAAATTAAAAAAACCTACCATGGCAGGAAATTACGGCAAGTTGCAAATAGCAGCAATTTTCTGCTTAGCAATATACTTAAAGTAGACTGGAGATGTTGGTTCAGGACTCTGTTGAGGTAGTGAATGCCAACATACACTTCACAGTACAGTGCGGTAACCTGATTTGTTTACCCAGCCTGTATATTCGGTTCAGGAATGCCTGCACATGAGGGCTGGGCTTTCTTTCTGGGCTACAAGCGTACATTGCCAGCTCATGTTGAACTTCTTGTCCACGAACACCCCCAAGTACTTCCTCTCAGGGTTGCTTTTAATCCATTCTGTGCTCAGCCTGTAGTAGTACTTGGGATTGTTCCAACCCATGTGTAAGACCAAGATCTTGCACTTGGCCTTGTTGAACTTCATGAGGTCATATGGGCCCCTCTCTCAGGTCCCTCTGGACAGCATCCTTTCTCTTCACTCTGTCAATCACATCATACAGCAGTTGTCATCTACAAACTTGCTGAGGGTGCAATCAATCCCACTCTTCATGTCACTGACAAAGTTAAGCAGTGCCAGTCCTAACACTAACCCCTGAGGAATGTTACTCATCACTCAGACATTGTGCCATTGACCACAACTCTGTTAGTGAAACATCCAGCCAATTCCTTATCCATCAAGTGGTCCCTCTGCTAAAGCCATGTCTCTCCAATTTAGAGACAAGCAAGACACACAGGACATGTCAAATGCTTTGCACAAGTCCAAGTAGATTACATCGGTCACTCTTCCCTTATCCACCAACACTGCAACACCATCGTTGAATGCCACCAAATTTGCCAGGTACAGTTTGCATTAGTGAAGCCATGTTGGCTGTCACCAACCATCTCCATATTTTCCAGGTGCCAGTGCACAACAGGAGGATCTGCTCCATGATCTTGCCATCACTGACTGGCTTGTAGTTCTGTGGGTCTTCCTTCTTTCCCTTTTTAAAAATAGGTGTTATGTTTCTGTTTTTCCAGTCAGTGGGGACTTCACTAGACTGCCACAATTTAGCAAATATGGCAGATAGTGGCTTAGCAATTTGATTTGCCAGTTCCCCCAGGACCCACAAATGCATCTCATCAGGTCCCATGGACTTCCGCACCTTCAGGTTTATTAGATATTCTCAGACCTGGCCTTCTCCTACAGCATATGGTTCCTCATTCTCCCAGTCCCTGCCTTTGCCTTCTGCAACTTGGGCAGTGTGGCTAGAGCCTTTGCCAGTGAAAACTGAGGCAAAAATGTCATTGTGCACCTCAGCCTTCTCCATATCCAGGTAAAAGTGTATCACGTTTCCTTCCAGAGAGAGCCCACATTTTCCCTCATCTTCCTTTTATCACTGACATACCTATAGAAGCTTTTCTTGTTGCCCTTGATGTCCCTGGCCACATTTAATTCTAACAAGGCTTTCCCAGCCTGATCCCTGGCTGCTCAGTTTCTCTGTATTCTTCCCAGGCTACCTGCCCTTGCTTCCAGCCTCTGTAGGCTTCGTTTTTGTGTTTGAGTTTTTTCAGGAAGTTCTTGTTCATCCATGCAGGCTTCCTAGCTGTTCTGCCTGACTTGCTCTTTGTTGGGATACATTGCTTCTTAGCTTTGAGAAGGTGATCCTTGAAAGCTAACCAGAAAATGTACTCTGTCTTCCAGACATGACAACTCCCAGAGGCCCTGAGTCCTGGAGACGGCATTTCAACAAAACAATGCTGTATCAGTCCTTCTCCATTCAAATAGTAGATTTACTGAGATTGGAAGAGAATGTGATAATGATTTTTTACTTTTTTCCGCTTTGCTTTGTAAATTCTAAACAGAAACATGACTAGAGAAGTAGCTTACTGTTTTGTTTCTCACTTGAAGTTTGACACTTGGAGGATACGGTGACAAGTTTGTACTTTGGCATGACAGTGTCAGGATCACAAAATTTACTATAAATATCTAGTAAATATATTTGGTAAAAAAATTTTGCTGTAAATGCACCAACGGGAAAAAAATGAGAGAAAGTCTTCTGTGATTTTTAAGGGTTTGTTTTCCTTGCTATTTTCACAGGCAAGCATTTGAAAGTTTAAAATGCCACTGCATGTAGCGAAACTGTCATTGCATGTGTCTAACATTACACAGCTCAAACTTAATACTCTCGGGTAACTTAGGGCTCTAAATATACACCGACCTAAATTTTTCAAAAGTGATTTTAGAAGTTTCTCTTGGGACGCACAATTGTTTAAAGAGACCAGATCTTTATAGGTTCAAAATTTCTTTTGTATGCAATTATCTGGGCCTTTCTAAGAAAGGAAAAATTAGACTCCGAAATTTGTACTGTCTTAAAATCATCCCTATTTTCTTATAAATGTCATCCAGGGCAAAGTGCTAGAGGAAATCTGGCACCAAAGGTAGCAATTGGGCTGAACTGCTAAAGGCAAAAAAGCATCAATGATTCCTAGGTGCAGAAAGTGACCTGAACAGGGAAGGAAACAATATTTTATAATATTTCCAACTGAAGGAATTTTACACATCTGGGTAGGAGCAAGGAATCCAACAAAACCCAAGATAATGCCAATTAAATATCTCACAAAACTTGTAAACTCAAGACCAAATTCCTTCATTTGGGATTTTCGTTCCCTGTGAAAAATGTAGCTATTGCTTCCTGCATTTAGTGCATTCCTAATTTTAGCAAAAGATGTGTTTTCCCAAAAATGTTTTATTTTCTCTGTTTGAATTGCACAGGAGCAATTTGAGCTGCAACTTAAAGCCAAACAAAAAACCCAACTTTGGCCTGAAAAAGGACAGAGACTTATACCCTAACATAACTTGGAAAAAAAAAAAAGAGTAACTGAGAAAGAGAGTACTTATGATGAAAACTGAAATTCAGCCATCCAGCCTATGCTTCTTTAATAATTGCCCATTCTTTATTTCTCCATTAAAAAAAAAAATTATCAGTCACTTCATGTTACCCTATTCAGTAGAAAATTAAATGGTTCATGCTAGCCAGTATTATTTGTTCAAATACATATCTTCACTATGTTATTTGATCTTGGTATAATGTAATCACTTTTGATTAGAGATATTGCTATCACATATTATGCTTGCAATTAATTAATCACCATTTAATTCATTTCCTATTGTAATACATCAGATGTTATCATGTGATACCTTGTACAGCCATTTTCTATTAATAGCATTTGGTGTTGTGAGCTCAAACTTATCCTTTAAGGATTCCACAATTCAAAGTTATCTCTAAAGAGCTTTAATTCTCTGCAGAGTTCTGCTATAGATAATTCAATCTGCTCTACTTCATGTTTGTGATATTAATTATTGCATATGGAAGATTTTTTTAATCGACTTTTCCTATAGCCGTTTTGCTGTCAGCAATGGTCTTAATGATTTTTGTACATATTGGGTCCTCATCCAGCTTACACATATTCACAGGAATAATCATAGCCAGGCCAAACAGTCCCAGTCAGCTTAAAGGAACTCAATTCTACTACATTTACTGACAGAAATGTTAGCGAGAACTGAAATTCAGCAAGTATTAGCATTAATAAAAAAACACTATTAAGAATCTATATTGATTTCTCCATTTCTACTTTATGTTTTTAATTTCTGGGTGCTCCTTTGTAATTCAAATTGACCACATTGCCACATTGCACTTTTATAAGATTAATATTCATCTGGTTATATTTCACAGATACCTCTGTCTCCATCACAAAATCAGAGCTGGGATATTTTTGTGAGTGGATATCTCCCATACACAGTCAGCTTAGGTTTTTCCGTAGTATTTGAAGAAACTTCAGGTACTTGCTTTTACAAAAAATTTCCACCTCCGTAGCAGTAGGAAGAAGATGGATTTGTCATAGAATCATAGAACACTTTGGGTTGGAAGGGTCCTGATGCAATGCTTTTCTAAGCCAAGAATTAACTGTTCAAAGCTCAGTGCATTGAGACATTGAGACATTGATCAAAACTCTTTGAGAGCAACCATACAGCCAGTTCCTTATACACCAACTGGTCTATCTGTCAAATCCATGTATCTCCAATCTAGACACAAGGATGTCATGCTGGACAGTGTTGAATACCTTGCGCAAGTCCAAGAAGATGATGTCCCTCATCCAGTTCCTTCACTTTCACGGGGTCAAACAGCTACCCCACAATGGCTGCTTCTTATATGAATTGCCATTTAACACGATCAATAGCCATACTTAGTGTTTTGAATCCTTAGAGTAGGATCTTCCCATTCCTTCAAGTCCCATTCCGTTTCCACATAGAAAATTCCTGTGAGTGGCTTTTTCACATTTCTGTTTTGGTGTCTTTTGGAAATAAACATTAGGATGATGTATTTGACTATTTCTCCATGTACATAGATTATAGAATAGATCATAGAATGGTTTGGATTGGGAAGAACCCTATAGGTTGATCATCTAGTACCAACTGCCTCCATACTTACTTGAAGACTGGTAATTCTTAATGAAAGCACTGAAAGATGTTTTTTTCTACTAGAAAAGAGGACTTGGTCAAATGACCTGTGGGAAGAGATGTTACCCAGAGGATTTTTACTAAGTGCCTATTTTATATTATCTATCATTCTAAAAAGGTAAGTAGGATATTTCCTTAAACAATAATTTGTGTCTGTATCCTGACATTGATTTTCTCTAGTGATACTAGTGCATTAGAAACAATGCACATTACCTTCTGGAAAAGGATGTATTTGTAAATTGAAGTCTGGAGTTGTACAGGTGTAAGAGTTTTTTTTCCAAAGTTATTTTCAGGAGAGATAATTTTAGTTTTATGTACTTTAGGTTTATATAACAAGGACCTTATTTCACAAGTATAAACTCTAGAATGAACTCTTATGTCCTTTGATGTTACGCAGTGTCCCATGCCCATTCACATGACCACATCTATGCAGGACTGCAAACTATAATTCTTGCTATAATATAATATTTATTATTCAGTGTAATATGCTCAATCAAATGTCAGTTTCTTTAATTGCATGTATGCACCATATTAAATTTCATTAAACTATGTGCACAGCAGGAAATAGCCTACAATGTAATTACATCACTTAATAGATTTAAAATAATTAATTTATTTTTAGAGAAAATGCAATACTCTGGTCAACGCTGAAACACGCTCACTTGAAATCATGTGCTCACATCCCTCGAAGGCAGTGCAGCGTCTGCTTTGGTACTATCCAAATAAGCAGTGAAGCATAGTCTTTTGCTGACTCGAGCTCAATTGACATAGAATAACAAACCTGATCTACTGGAACAGAAAGTTTGTTGAACTAATTATTTTTTACTAAATTTGATTAAACCTCAACAAAGACCTCACATGCCTGTATATAATTCAGAAGAACGATTTCAATTTTTTTGCAGCTCTGAAGATTGGTAACTGGTAGAATAACTTTTCTACAAATTAGTAATGCATATATTATTTATCAATATTATTTTTTTCTCTTCCATCAAAAGTATGCTTGTGTTTCTTTACTTATACACTTAAAACATATGACTACAGGACGCTGTTATCTGAACACTTTAGTATGTCTGTTTCCTGTAAGGGGAACTTTTAAAATTCAGAGATATTCTCATATCTTTGCTTCAGATAAACTAAAATGCTTGGGAACTATTAAACTTAATTCTTTGTCTATGGACTACTTTATTTTTACTGATAAGCTATCTAAAAGCAAATCCATTATTTCACACATGCAGTAGACTATAGACTTTCAAAGCATATGCAAAACTTCAAGATAATGTGTTTCTAATTCTTTTGCTTATCAATCTTCCCATTCATAGCTAATTCCCAAGGACAAAAAAGGGTACAGAATATCTGTTTACCAAAGGGATATGCAGAAATGCCAACTTTAAAAGCCTTAAGAAATAGCAGTCTTGAATCTTCTGCTACTGTAAAACTTAATACACAAATTTCAACTAGTGGACACAAAACATGGGATTTTCATTTACAATATGGCTCCTTTACACAACTGTGGTAATGTAAGAAAAGCTCTACCAGTAAGCAAATGTTGTATAACTCTCTAATTTCTCAACGAGGTTGAAAAGGTGTAAATTAAAAAACAATTACACTACCAGTTTTGCAGATCTATAAACCCACATACAAGTATTCATTCTTTAGCATCATTTTATCCTACCAAGCAAGTATCAAGCATTGTGCTTGGCTACTCTGAGGATCTGTGTTGAATGGCAAGAAATTATAATAAAATGTTAGGTGCTAGAAGAAAAATCAGCTGATATACAGCTAGTTTAGCAAGAATTTGATCTTCTGTCCTCTGCTGTTAGTTCCCAGGGTGTTTTTTCTTTCCATTTATCCTGTTAGGTTTAGCATAGATTTATTCCAATATTTTATTATATTTAAAACAGAAGTGTCCGTTCTTATGGTTAAACTGGTATATGGTGCTGCAATAATTACAGTCAGTGATAAATAGAGAGCATGTGAGCATGCCCATCTTCTACTGCATATTTCAGTGGAAAAGAACATGGGGATACAATATAAAGGTATTAATCTTTTTTTTTGCATAATTATTTAACATTTCAGGAAGCTAAGANAACATTTCAGGAAGCTAAGGAAGCAAGACCTGTTATGACCTACAGTTTGTGCCTGGTGCCAAGACTTGTTGGCCAAGAAATGTGTTTTGAATACAAAAGAAGGTTAAAAATACTGACAGTAAAGCATTCTTCATCACTGTATTATTAATTTGGCTTAAGCAAGGAAGCATGTGTACAGCATCAATCTCAACCACAGACAGAGAAAAAAATTTCTACATTAGAGAGCTACTTTTTAGTTGGGCCACATGTTGAAGCTGTCCCTGGACATAGAAAGAGTAAATATTTCGGGCCAGTTTGGGTTCAGAAAACAGGGAACTGTTATTCTAGTTCTCCATTCCCAAAACCTTTGATGACAAGTTATGTTTCTTTTATAAGTGAAATTATTTCCCAGCATGCAAGCCTCATGCTGCCCTGAGAAGACAAGCACCGTCATATCTACACCTCCTCTTCCAGAGAAACCCATCTGGAGTCAGCTGAAAGAAAGAAAGTTGAATCAGCCATTTAGAGTAAAGGAAATGGAAAGAAGATGGAAGTGTTGAGGTTCCACTGCAAAACGGTAGAAAAATACCAAACTGCAATGCCTTCCCATGAAGAGCAAAACTTGTCCACAATGGACATTTTTAAAATAAACTTTAAATGCACTTTTAAAGCCGGTCAATTAGCAGAAAGAAATTGATGCAAATACCCTTGTTCAAAATCAAAGATTTTTAAGTATTTACTGAAGGGGTGCACTTACATACTTACAAATTGGAACCCTCTATTCACCAAAGATACCTGTTTGCGGCTTCAGTTGTAAGCACATTTTTTTTATTGACTACAACTCTTGCCTCTATTAGTTGGTCTTTGTGACAAGTGCTAGCCCACAGCCAGAGCTCCTGGGAATGTTTCTTTTGGGATAAGTTGCTCCTCCTATAAGCAAAGAACTATCGTATGCTTGCAATCTGAAATAAACTCTTGGTAAAGGACCAAAATCCTCTAGGAAAGACCTGAGCAGGTACATGAAAAGCTGTCGTAAAGGCTCAAAAGGCTGTAGTAAATCTGATAACTTCAGACTCTCCCCCGGGCTACCATTCTTCATCCTTTATACAGTTCCCTTGATAAATACATTATTAAAATACTATGAAAAAGTTATTCAACTAAGTTAACAGAGTTCACCTAAGAGAAGAAAAGTTCATCCTCTCAAAGAAACCAAATATTTTATGAATACACTTAGTTTTCTAAATTCTTGACAGTCCAAATAGATTCAATAATTAAATAAACTGTTTCTCATGTCCCAGTAATATCTCTAACCTTTCATTATTAAGCAACAGTTTGGAATTTATCATGTCTTTCTTAATCTTCCCTCTGGGATCACACTTACCACACACTGTAGGTTGTGCATAAAGTCTTTCATTTCTTTCCTTATAAAAACTTCTAAACCTGAAATTGTTCTCCTCAATTGACAA
>VZTU01019556.1:13240-61075 GCA_013400835.1 Zapornia atra | reverse complement strand
AATAACAATTTACTTCAGAGCCTGAGCTAGGTGTCTAGGATGGGGAAGAAAAAAAATAAACATGCCTTTATAGTGTTTCTTCCAAGAACCACTTTTTTCCAGAGAAGGAAGGCAGATATTACTTCGATTTTTAATTTTTTCGTTAAAGGCTATTGCCCATAGCTGCAAAAATTCTTTAGTATTTAGGATTATGATACCTTTTTCTACAACCCCCTGTGAAATACATAGTCGCCAACTTGCATATAGTTCCTGTGTAACAGGGGGACCTCCATTTTGAGGAATAAATAGGAGAGTTAAAATTTTTGAAAACGCACCTTTGTAACAAGACAGCATGCCAATGTATTTGCTCATATTCATAAGGACTTGCAAACCTGGGGCTGCTTTTAGTTTATACCTTTTCTGTGAGCATGACACTGTGTAGTAAGTGTTGGCTAAATAAAAATGTTAATGTTGTGTCCTACATTAGGTTGTGTGATGAAGAAATTAATTCGGTTTAGGAAAGACTTAATCGTTGTGTAGCATTGATTCCAGGCATCAGTTTGAACACAAGAGATGCTTTTCAATGCAGTGTGTCTAGTGCTTCTTTCTTTTATAGATACTGTTAACACTGTTTGAAAATGCATTATATCACGCAGAGGGTGTCTGTAAGTGAGTGAATATGGTATAGTACATCAAGTTAAAGAGTTATTTTAGATAAGGTGATAATACTGAATAATGATGCAAAGCCTTTCAGCAGTTTCGTTTTAGGTGAAATCCAGATTTACTGGGATGTTTCAAAATCCCAAAAAGCCCAGTCTCTGCCACGTGAGCAGTCTTGTTCTAAGGAATATGTGGACATTAGCATAAAGGTTGCACATGTTATACAAAGTGTAATTAAAGAAGCTTTGATCCCCCAAATGTCAACTAGCTTGCTAAGTGTCATAACAAAGTGTCAAGCATCTGGTATACAGTTAATTTGTAGTCATTAACTGCATATTGTTGATGTGACAGTTTGTTAGCAAAGCAAGCTTGACAGTTTGCATTTTGTTATTGATTGACACCTATAGACCTCCCCACCCGTTTAGTTTACATTTCTTATGAGGGTTCCTCAGGTTGCACTTTTAACTAATTAGTTTAGTTAGTTGGTCCAATATGTTAAAATGGAGAGAATGTATACAGGGAGCCCAAGACCCTCATTCCATAGCAGGAGTGATTCACATGTCTTTGTCTTGGGTTAGCAATCAGTTTCACAAATGCACTTTTCTTTTGATATTAGCAGTAATCTGTAGCTTGCATTAACATCTGCCATCAAAACCACCTATTTACAGAAACTGCACTTTCTGGTCTAGATCATCTTCCAGTGTGACTTACCAAAGAGCCTAAAAGAGTACCTTTCTTCTGTGTTCCATTTTGTACTATGCAGCATAAATGTATTTTGGTTTGTATAGCTTGTTAAATATTCAATAGCATTCTGCATTATTTTGAAAGCTGGAATTAATTAAAATAATTAAACTGCTCTTTGGCTTTGCTTCCAATTTCCTTTCTTTCCCTCCCCCCCCAATATGATATGAAGGCAATCTATCAACAAACTGAGCATGCTAATGAGCAGTAATAAATACTACGCAACTATTCTTATATCCAGAAAGGAATTTGTGTGTATTTTTTATAATGGGTGATGAAAGTGGGTTATAAAAGAAGTAATATAAGGAAAACTGAATCAAAGTAGCTAGATGTTTTGATGTTTTTCAGGCACTTCCCAGAAACTTCTGAAGGCTTTTTTCTAAATTAATTCAAATTGTACTGGTTGCCCTTCCAAAGTTCATGCTTACGAGTAAAGAGAGAAATAGTAAGGAACTCTTTAGTATTGATTTGCTTTATTTATCCATCTTCAGATGTTGAATCTGTCACCCACTCCACAAGAAGTCACCTGTATTAAATTTCTTTCAGAACCTGCCACCTTTGCTTGGACCGATGGTGACATAGTATCAGAAGCTAGATACAAGGCTTTGCTCAGTTCCCTACATTATGTACACTCGTGTCTACCATCCTGGTAGTCCTCATACTCATGTCTTAATGTGTGTCCCAGACACTTGCTTCTCTAAGTGTGCTAGCTAATGGTACTTTTCATATGGTACACTGTATGCACGTATGAGGAATAGCACTTGGTTTTCTATCAATACGCCATTTTCATGCCATACAGAAATTACACACAGATTTGTCATCTGAAACGACTTCAGACTTTCCCTAAAAACCGTAAAACAATTTCAGTCCTTTATCTTGCTTCTGTTTGGTTCTTTTTCCTTNTCCTTCCTTCCTTCCTTCCTTCCTTCTTTCCTTCCTTCCTTCCTTCCTCATAGATAAAATGGAATATAGCTTCCTTGACTTTTTGTTTTATTTAGACTTACTTTTACAAAAATTAAGTTACCTGATACCATGATCTGTGGTGAAATTGAAGATACATTGCTTGAAAGAGTTGACAGGCACCTGAGGAAGCAGCAAACATATCAGTGACAGCATCGAGTTGACTTTATCTTTTTATGTTAATCATTATGGAAAAGTGGTGTAATGAACAACATGTATGGAGTGTTAGAATAAATGGAGAAGGAGAAGCAAAGAGGATACATTTATTGGTGCTTACACCTCTATTTGTGGTGCTCTAAAAAGATTCTTCATCCCCCACTGTTGGCAGTATGGTGTGATACACAGAGTGGGGAACAGTGAACTTTTCTGCATGGAGGGATTAAGCACAATTACCACCTTTTTGACATGAACAAAATGTGAGATTGTGGTGATGTTAAAGGCAACAGCAAAATTCCCCTTGTCCACTTTTGGACCAGTGTTTTGTCTTGGTGATGCTTGCAAGTACAGGACAGTAACCACATTGAGTGGTATCAAAGTTAGGAGCTAATTTTCTCCTTTATTCTTGCAAAATAATAGTGTTAAAAACCATATAAGAAACAGTTTTACTAGTATCCTGACAACATAAGGATGTGAAAAAGCACAAATAATGGAGAATGGTAAAGCATTTTTCTTCGGTGAGTGAACAGTGAATTCAGCGAAGGGTGGAACATTAGGAACAAAACACTGTTTAAATTGTCTTTCTGAAAGAATTTAACTAAAGAAAAATGGAAGTGTTTAGTTGGACTTGTTTCTTTTTTATTGAATCATTGATGTTTGCCATACTTAGGGGTTTCCTATTAAGTGGGGAAGAGCAGGGGGGTTGGACTAGATGATCTTTCGAGGTCCCTTCCAACTCCTAACATTCTGTGATTCTGTGAAGATAGCTCATTGCCACATTCTCATTCAAATAACAGCAGTTGTATACTATGTTTATTCTTTAAAGGTTTTATGCTTTCTATTCTATAAAACTTCAAAAATTTAGAAAAAAAAAATGGACTGTGTAAATACAGATGGCTTTAAATTGTGTCCCTGGTATGTAGTCAGCAAAGGTGGTTGGCCTTGGCAGAGACTATATTTTTATACAGGTTTATTAGTAAGGATGGAATTTTTTATTGTGTTAAACAGAAAAATATTTTGGCTCTAGCAGGATGAATACTGTGAGTACTAAAATAATCCAGTGTTTAAATATAAATTAATTTTTATTGTGACTTAATTTAATAGAAAATCTAGCATTTTGCCTATGCAGAAAAAAAACCTGTGCTATTTTACTCATATTCAGATTTCTGGAGTGTGGTTGGGTTTTTTTCTTCCAGAATGGTTGAAGGAAGCAGTTTGAGTATCTGCTCTCATTTGCTGCGCTGCTGTTCCGACATGGAGGTTGTTCCACTGGCTGCCAGTTCAACCTCTATGAAATGCTATCACAGGGTTAGAGAAGCGGTTACCTTATTGAATGCCTTTTATCAGGAACAACGTGGCAGTCATATCTTATGAGGTGATCCTCCTTGAGCAGGCTTGTCTAAATGAGAAGCTACAATTCAGCATGCATTTTCGCTCGGTATTTAACATAGCATGAGTATAATGCTTGAGGACAGTTCTGTAGCTGGTACGATTTAACAGAATCATCAAATCACAGATTGGTCTGGGTTGGAAGGGACCTCAAAAGTAATTTCATTCCACACCTTCTGTCATGGGCAGGGACACCCTCCACCACATCAGGTTGCCCAAAGCCCCATCCAGCCTGGCCTTGAACACTGCCAGGGGAGTGTCCACAGCTTCTCTGGGCAGCCTGTGCCAGTTTGTCACCACCATTACAGAAAAGAATTTCTTCCTATCATGGAATGTAAACCTACCCACTTTTGGGTTAAACCCATTACTCCTTGTCCTGTTGCTACACTCCCTGATAAAGAGCCCCTCTCCATCTTTCCTTTAGGCCCCTTTAAGTACTGGCAGGCTGTTACAAGGTCTCCCTGCAGCCTTCTCTTCTCCAGGCTGAAGAAGCCCAGTGGTCTCAGCCTGTCTTCATAGGAGAGGTGCTTCAGCCCTCTGGTCATCTTCATGGCCCTCCTTTGGACCAATAGCTCCATGTCTTTCTTGTACTTCCATAGCTGGAAGCAGTAATCCAGATGGGGTGTCAGGAGAGCAGTAGAAGATAAGGATCACCTCCTTTGACCTGCTGGTCACACTTTTTATGATGCAGTCCAGGATATGGTTGGCTTTCTGGGCTACTAGTGCATGTTGCTGGCTCATGTTGAATTTATCATCCACCAGCACCCCAAGTCCTTCCCTTCAGGGCTGCTCTCAAGCTATTATCTGCCCAGCCTATAGTTCTGCTTGGACACACTAGTACTAAATATGACTTGTAGTCTGTAACCTATTATAGCTTGCACTGACTGAGAATCTGCACTGATTTTGTGTATTAGAGGTGCTGAACACCTCTTTCTGCTTCAGTTTTTTAGAAATGTTATTACCTTACTTTTCATTCTTTATATCTGTAAGCACTTAGTTCAAAAACTTACCGTTTCTGGTGGGTAGTTATTTCAAATACTTTAAAGGCATTATTAAATTTTTTGACTACATTTGAAAGTAGGTGTTTGAAACTTCCTGTAGTAATGAAAAGAAAAAATTGAGTTTTTAAAATGGTTTCCTTTTTTTTTAAAGGAATAACTAACACATTTATGTATCTTTAATAATGCTAAAATAGAGGAGATGTGAACTTTTTCTTGGTTTTTTGCTTTGTTTGTGCTGAAAATTGATACTGTTCAGAAAGCTTTTAGGTGTTTTTAGTTTGGTACTTCTTAATGTCTTTTAAAACACTCTAGGCCATGTATATTTCATGTATTTTTAGCCTGGCTTCTTAAAAGTAGTGAGACCTGTATATTTGTCTCTTTCTCCCTCAGACCTCATGTCTCACAAGGCTTCTGTTCAAGTGTTGGTCTTGGTAAGGCATGGGGATAGGGTATTCTTTCTAGTGGAACAGGAGGCAGAAGAACTCTTTTTGACCTGCCTCTGTGTAAATCCTTGAAACTGTGGAAAACTATAAAAAAAAAATCTTCCTGGACTTGCCCAAGTTGTATCCCATTAGCCAATAAACATATTAATCCTTATTTTTGGAGTAAATCAGGTCCTTGCCTGATAAATTCATAGTATGAAAATCCCACTAGGAGATGTGAACAATGAGTTGGGAACTTTCCTAATTACTGTACTTTCTAAAACTGATTCATTTTACCTCTGATGCAGAGGAGACCTACCCAGAAAAGAAACATCCTCTTTGGGAACACTTCCTTGAGTGGATAAATTTACATCAGGTTCCAGTCCTTTGGATGTGAGCATCACAGAATCACAGAATGGTAGGGGTTGGAAGGGACCTCCAGAGATCATGGGGTCCAACCCCCCTGCCAAAGCAGCTCCCTAGCTCATATTGCACAGGTAGGCGTCCAGACGGGTCTTGAATATCTCCAGAGATGGAGACTCCACCACCTCCCTGGGCAGCCTGTCCCAGGGCTCTGTCACCCTCACTGTGAAAAAGTTCTCGGCATCAGCCCAACACTGGTAACCTTCCTGACACTAAGCAGGATTGGACATGTATACTGATGTCCCTAAAGCTAATGACGTAATTAGTGGTTTGCTGTTTCCTTGATCCAAGGTAAGGTGAGGCCTAGAGGCCCATCATGCAGAACTCAGAGGGCCATTGGAAAATGTCCATTAGGGAGAAGCAAGTGGAAATCCAGATTTATTGCTATCTATTACGGAGAAGTTGCTTTTAAAATTAACAGATTTGATTTAAAATATCACAGAGGACAAAGGACTGGCTTGGGGTTCGGCAGCTTTAACTAGGACTAGAAGGTAGACTTCAGTCTCAGATAGCTTTTCAGATCTTGAGTACTACTTAAACTTGAATTGTCTAGTTCAAGTTGACTACCATAGCTTTCTTTTTTTTTTACACAACAGATCCAAAGCTTCTGCCAAGATACAGTTAGGACCTGGCACTAACCAAGATGCTGTTGCTTATTCCTGGACATTTACCTGCAATAAGATGGTCTTTGAAACCTCTTCTTTCCAGGAATGCTTTTGAAACCTTCATTTTTTTTTTTTTTTCTCATGGACACTTATGGTGCAGTGTTTGCTTGACACCAGAAAATCAATACAAGACTTTGCAAATAGCATTCTCTTTCACCCCCCTAAAAATCCTCTCTTCTGCTCCATCATCTCAGGCAGAGATGCCTCTCCTATCAGTGCCAAGAATAAAAATATTAGATTATATCCATTACCCAGTGCCAAGCCAGGGGAATCATGATAGATAAATTGTGTGTGACACCTCCAATACTTTTTCCTATTTGCCACCATTATTGCAGATATATTTCTCTTTCCTGTAAATCAGGGGAGAGGACTTCCTCCTGCCAGTGTCAGTTGGGCTGTTGATAGAATAGTTTGTGAAAGGGGATTTTAGTACTGAATTTCAGAAAATGATCCTTAATGTTGATGAAAAATTTGCCTAGTCTGTTCCTCCAGCTACAGACAACGTAAAATCCAAAAGTTTTAGGTCCTGTGGTATCAGTGCATGCTTTTATTTCTTAAAAATTCTGAAGCGTGATTCCAGCCAGGTTTCTGCTGTTTGGCAAGAAACTGGTAGCTTACTTACTTTGATACTAAATTGATGAAATCTTCTGTCAACTTCATAGAGATTCCGGAGATGGTTTAGAGTTCTTTGGGAAGGTCTGCCTTAAGCCCTAAGCCTCTTCCCAAAGAAGATTAGTGCGAGGGCATGCCAGGGAGTTTATTCACTGTGCACCATTTCTATCTTCTCCCCTTCACACTTCTGTAGAAAATGAAGTGACTCCTGATTGACCAGGAGGATAAGGATAACTGAATGAAGCACAGCTGCTGATGTAGCTGTGTGAAGTGTCTGCTGGACTTTAGGAGGGGTTATAAAACGGATTTTCCAGGCAAAAGGCTAGAATTTAATCTGGCATATGTTGTTATGCACCCATTGACTAAAAGGAGCCCCTTTAAGGTAAAAGAGCTGAGAATCTGGCATAAAGTTGTGAACATAGTATTGAGAAGTATGTATTTTTTGAGTTACACTCTGTTTTTTTCCTTTGTACACAGTTGGCTTTTGTGAGCATTTTCTTCCATCTACCTGTTGGTTTGACTAGCTTTCTGAAATACTAAGCCATAAGTGTGTCTTTTTTCCTTCAAATTACAAACCAGTCATTTCTGAGCTTGCTTGCCAAAAGGTTTACCTCAAAATGCATTGCTCCAGGAAGAAAAAAAACCCAACCAAAACACAACCCTCTGCAGTTTCTAGTTGCATTTATTTTTCATCAGATTTTTTATTTGCATACTTACCTTTGAATTACCAACATCATTTTAGCTTTCTCACTAATCAAATGTGGATTATCACAAAGTCATTCATAAATCAAAGTGACTGGGGAAGAATTTATGTTTTGTTAAAACATGGCTAATATTCCGTTTCTTTTTCCTTCTAAACTAAATTTAGAAGGTACAGACTGTATTCATCAGGCTATTCTGCAGAACCCTTCTGGTTGTGGTAGCAAAGCTGATTTGTATGCATGAACTCTCATTCTTGTGTTTGTGCTAGCTTTAAGTAGCAACACAGCTTTTAATTGTGAGGTTTTAAGTTCTGCAATTAAAATTTACCCTTTCTACTGAGAGGATTGAGTGATAGTTTTTTGATTTACTTTAGACAGTTTAGACAAATTATATTTAAAAGCACATAAAGATGCAAGATGCATTTCCTGACTATAAGAAGGTCAGTATGTCTTAGGCACATTTGCTTAAAGTTTTACTTTGAATAGCTAATGATTTCTTTCTACTGTATTGCAGAGAACATGCTAAGATGCTACAAAGAGTTTTCCTGTCAATCTCCTCCAAGGAATCCGTTTTCTTGAAAACCATGACTAAAAAGACCTTGAAGAGTTTAGTTAATATTTTTTCCGTTGTGTAAAGTTATGTCAATAGCATTCGTTTTATTACAAGTCTAAAAGCCAAATATGTACAAAATCCCCAGAGTACCTTAAGGGTATTTTCCTATTTATAAAGTAGGTAAATGACATTTAAGAGGTATGGTTTTACAATGAAGGAATCTTGACTTAGATATGGTAGATCTCATACTGCAGAGTTTTGCAAATGATGTGCACATGGTGTCTTCTCATTAGAAGAACAAGGAATGAGCACATTGTTAAGTGGTTTTAAATGTTAACTGTATGTTAATGGCAAGTGTACAAAAATAATGTACCTACTCAAATAGGTCAATTTATAAAATTGCATTAAAATTATGTATCTAAGTTCATGCCCTGCTACCTGCTTAGGAAAACACAAACTATTGGATGCCCCTTACCTCATGAATGCATCTTTTGGAAACTTGTCCAGTCTTGACTTCAGAAGTTATTTTAAGAGTATTAGTCCAACCTGTGACAATTTTATAGTAATCAAATAACAGTTTTGTTTATGATACATATTTTAGATTCTAGCTTTGGTTTGGTTTTTGGCTTGTAGGGTTTGGGTTTCCCCCTCCTCCCCAAAGAACTATTAAACTGTTTACTATCTTTAAAAAGCTCCTATTTTGATTTTCCTGTATTTCTGTCCTGTTCAGGTCATTGTTCGTAGAAGTCCTCACTCTGGACTGTTGAGCTACTCAGTTCAGACATACAGTCCCTACCCCAAGGTGTCCCTGGTCTAAGTATAAGCAAAAGACAACAGATGAATGCTGCCATATGGAGTATATGCAAATGAGATAATATTGATCAACATGATAAGCATGCTGTGACTCTTAAACTATATGTAAACCTTTTCTGCAGTTTGCAGACAACTTCTACACGTTCCCATTCCAAGTCTTCTACTGAGTATATATATATATATATATATACACACCTCATACTCACAGCTGCAATAATAGTAATAAAAAGGTTAATAATGAACCCCCGAGCCGTCAAGAATAATTTACATTAAAAAAAGTCATATGTTGCACATGTCCTCAAAATTGCATTCTGTTAACAGTACAGTGTACTGTTTGGTATACTTAAAGTACTATGTTAACATTATTTTTGTCTGAACAGAGTATGATTTTAAGACGTCAGTTCTTTTATTCTTAAAAGAGCGCTAGTACTTCAGCAATCAAAGGACCAGTCACAGATGTGTTGATGCATATGTTTGCAATATGCATGACCATGTCTCGTGTTAGGAAAATTAAACCATATTCAAATTTCTAGGTGATCACTACAAATCAAGAAGGAAATAATGCGTAAAGCAAACGGCGGAGGATCTGAAGAATTAAAAGTGTGACTGGAAAAAAAGGGGATTTAGATTTTTTGAGTAAACAAGAAAAACCCAAAAGTGTGACGGGGGAAAAAAAAAGGAGATTTAGATTTTTAGAGTAAACAAAAAACCCCCAACCCTCTGGTTTATATGAATTTGCAAACTCTTATGTTTTATATTAGCACTATTTTCTTCCATTGTACGTTTCCTTCTAAACATATACAAATTTTATTCTGGTTGGATCCGAGAAGGTGACATGAGTGTGGAAAACAAGGTGAATGCGTATAGAGTTCACTTCTCATTCATCTAGGTTACTCTTATCTTAATGTTTAAATGTATCCTGCCGCAGCAACAGACGATGCTGCTTTTCCATGTTGTGTTCCAGATAGGAACTTGCTATTTTTAGGAAGTTGGTAATCATCCCGAACTTAAGCTTACATGCTCGGAATGATTATTTGGCACATCATGTCTCTCATGAATATTGTTTTTAAGCAATAAGCATTGCATGAAAGCTTGAAAATCCTACCAGGATGAGCAGAGTTGGGTGTCTCCTCTGTTACAGGTATTCACTGGCCCATGGGAAATGAGTTGGTAATTTTGGCGTAATATTTAGTAGTTGTCCTGACACTGAGACTTGCCTTTCAGTTCCAGAAGTAAACTGAGGAGTGAATGGGCATGGGATTAAATTCCATTTTATTTCTTGGTGAAAGTAGAAGCAGGGTTTGAATCTTCTTTGTGTGAAGGTTGGCATCGTCCTTGACTTAAGTCTTTGTTTCACAAAGTATCATTGGAAATAATGAGCCAACCATTGGCATGGTTTTAAGATCAACGCAACCTTTCACCTTACTTTTAGCACTGGAAAATAGCTTTTAATAGAATATGCTTTGGTTTGATTCCTTCTCTAGCTGAAGTGTGGGAGAAGGAGGCGAGTGTTTGGGAGAGTGGGCTTGGAAGGGAAATACAGAGAGATCAAATCTCTCCATGGGATTAGTTCAGTGATGAACTGGTGCCTTCTTGCACTTAAAGAAAAGCTGCTTTACAAGTGTTACGCTAATGTAAGTGTTAATGTTTGCTTAGGAGACTAGGAGGAGACACTGCTTGAGGCTATTGGAAGAAATAAAAGATCTTTAATATAAAATGTAGAGGAAAACATGAAAAACGCTAATGTATTAGATCAGGAATCAGCATACAGTAGGTATGTAGGATTTCTGTGTTGAAAAAACCTCACTGCTAACACCCCAAAATTTTTAGAAGCACATTCAGGAGCTTTAAAAATTGTTCCTTGGATAAAGCATTTCAGATACTTAGCAAGGAATTATTTTTCATTATTGTTGTGACTTTAACCTCTGATAAATGGAAGTAATCATCTGTTCTTATTTATTGCATTTCAGAAAATATTAGGTGTGGGTTTTTTAATATGGCAGTTAGGCAATAAAGTTGCTTTACAGGATACCAAAATATCATTCAGTGAAAATACTATACATGGTTCATATTCAAGTTCTTCATTGTTCAAAATTCAATTTTCTTCCACCCTCACGCATTATGTTGATGGTGTTGACTTTAAGGGGTACATTTTCAAAGTCTTCTCTTCAGGATTTATGGCTAAATAACTCCCATTAATTTTAATGGCAAATGTGTGGCTAAATCCTGTGTACTGTTTTTGAAAAATGTGTCCCTAAGGTTATTGTTTTACACACTTCTCTGTAGATCCAGCTATCAACGTTTATATTTTTCAGCTGCTTTATATAATACACACATGAAAGTGTAACATATATAATAACATGAAACAGATTTTGGTCAAAAAATCTGTTACTGTAATTTTCCAAAAGGTAAAGCAATATAAATTGCAGCAAAGTTTCATCGTGTGTATTTTATGCAAATCAAATTTACTGCTGTTTTGTTTGGTATTCTTATCTTGGTTCTGTAAATATATGTTCAGTTAGGCAGTGCTCTCTTACACTCACAATTATCTGCAAATTCAACAATAAGTAACCTTTGAAATAACAAATTCTGCTATTTTTCATTAAAATGTGAAGAGTTAATTACGTATTGTATTCTATTCACAATAATATTTGTAATGTTTCTGTGTTAATCTTAGCTCTCATTATTCACAAATGCCTGTGGCATCTATGAGTTATTAGGGCCTCCTTCTTTTGTGGTATAAACATGCTTTTCTCCTGCAATGGACATCTGTGTGGCTTGTACTAATATAAAAATCATCTTCTTTTTCTCCGCAGAACTATAAAATGCCCACAACACATACTGTGATCATTTTGTGCAGTTATTATTTGTTGGCTTGTTGGTTTTGGGGTTTGGTTGGGTTTTGGTTTTTTTTTTTTAAACTTCTTAATCATAATGAATGCAGTGTTTGGAGGATTTTTCCAGTGAATAATCAGAAACTAGCAAGACAACCAGTAGATGTTGCTTTAGCTGACTGTATATTAACTATTTTGTTTCAGTTGAAAAAAAAAAAAAAGAGGAAAAAAAGGAAAAAAAAAAAAGTAAGTTCAGTGAGCTGAATAAATAGGATAATCTAATTGACCAGATTGCCTGCCCCAAAGTGTACTAGTATGGTTAAAAAGTACTTTCTTGTAAAAATAAGGAACTGAATTAGAAACCAAATTTTGATTTCTTTTTGGAATAAAAACTGATAGCAAACCAGGAGAAGGGAAAAAAATGATGGTAGATATTTACTAAAAAACACAGACAATATGAAAGGATTAAAATGCTTTAATCAGACAGAAAAAAAGGCTTTGGCTACTTGATTAGGGCTGATTTCCACCATCTGCTTATACTTACTGAGGATCTAGCCCTGACTGAACACTAATTTGTGCACTTCCTAGAAATTGAAATCTCTCAGCAAGCAAATTAACAAGAGCAGGGATTCAGCAATAATGGAGCTCCTCGGCTTTTGTTTCCCTCTGACAGATGGACAGGGTGCGCTCAAATTGAATTCAGCTTTAATTGCATTGTGCCATTTAAAATTTTATCTGCTCCACAGATTTTGTTTACAGGTTTCAGGATTCCAAACCTTTGGAAATTTTTTCAGCCCTGGGTGAAATAAAGAGCACTATAATTCTGTGTGACTAGTAGGTGTTCATTACCACTCTTTGCCCTAAAGGGTGGCGTGCTGAAAAAAGGCAAAGAATTCTGTTTTCAAGCCTTAAATTGATGGGTGGAGAAGCACAATTTTTTTTCCTCACTGTAAATGCTGTCTTATTGAGTATCTATTCATAAACAGAAATACTGTTAATAGCTAGGCCGGGAAATAAGATGTGTTGGAGCCACTGTGATTTTTCTCTTTTTATTAAGGCATCACAAACTTTTCTCAGCTGTGAAGTCTGTTGCCTGGAGTTGTAAATTTTTTGGTGTGCTTTTAGAGATAAATTTTTACCAAATAAATAATGACATTGTAAAACTTCCTGCCTTTTTCCTGACTGAAGGTTGGCCTGATTGAAGAGGCTAATGAGAACCTGTTCCTTTTGGGTGAGGTGTGAAATACGGCTAAATATTTTACTTGCGTCCTAAACATCCTCGTGACGCCAGCGTTGGAGGGGTGCTTTTGTAGCGAAATTGCTTGTCAGTCTGTGAGCTCCTCTTCATAAATCTGTGGCTTGGCGAATACCGAACTGTAGCTCTTCGGGTAGTGAGCCAAAGATCTCAGGGTTTGAGTCAACCATGATAACTGACCTGTGTTGGTGCTTCAGCAAAGGCTGAAGGCTTTACATGGCTGCCAGGGACCTGAGTTTCACAGTCTGACATGCTTTACGCAGATTTTCTTATAATTTTATTTTTTTTGGTCAGACATCCACAGTGGGGATTGCTGGACGATGATGGAAACTCATCTTGTTTCTTTGTACCCAAGTGCAGGGGTTTTTCATGCACCTACAAGCTGCTTGTTCCAGAACCGAGTTCTCAGCTTGTGAGAACTGCCACAGTTCCCATGTGAGCCAGTGGGAACTGTGATATTAAAAAGGCGTTTTATGAGGTAAAAGTTGTAGTCATGGATAAAATTTCAAAGTCTGAGGGAAAGGGAAGAACCAATTTACCTCTCTTTGCATTTCAGAATAGACTTATTTTAGGGTTAATCTCAATTTCTTTTTTTTTTTTAATTGTAAAAAACTCCGAACATCCAACAACATAAGACCACAAAAATATATTTCTTTTTAAATCAGTTAATTGCATTTATGGATGCTAACAAAGCTATACATGCATTTAAACAAGTTCAAACAGGGAAAGAATAAAAAATAAATGGATGTGACCGTCATGGCAAAAAGGAAAGTTTTTTAAAAACTTGCTCTATGCAACCTCATGTACCTCATGTATTTAGGAGGACAAATGTATGATGTTAAATTCTCTTCTGTTAGCTTGGAAGATCAGCTGTGAGCAAAGCCAGTATGGATAGCGATCATTGCCTGATGCTGGTTGGTTTGGATACAGTTACTGTGGGCCTCCAGTTACCTTGAGCTGATCTTTGTGAGGATTTTTAAAGAACGGTGTCTTTCTTTGCAGTCTTTTAGGATTTGAATTAGTAAAATCTTGAGAAATACTGTAAGGAATCAATGTCTTTATCTGGTTCTGACCTCTGTTGAAGTCTTCAAGACGGATTATGTGTCTTTCCTGGTGCAGGGTGTTTAGCAAGTATAGCGATGGAATATATTTTTTTATTACTATTATTTTTCAGTAGTATTTTGTACTGCAGCACTTGAAAGCACTAGTTAGGTACTGGGACTGTATTGTTAGGTGATACAGAAGTAGGCTGTCACTCTTTTGAAGAAACTGAAGATAATACAAAATAATAGAAATGGACTTGGAGACTCGAAGCATGAGAGGTATTAAGAAACCTTAACAGAGATGCTTTCTTCACACACTGAGTTTCCTAGGATTTCCTCACTCACTGCATGACTTCAGTCCATTGTGTTCTGCTTAGCAATAAAAATCCAAGTAGGTAAAAGTGAGAAAATAGCTTCTGGCTGAGGTAAGAAAAAAACCCCCAACCTTAGGATACGTCCAAGTACTTTGTTGCTGTACAATAATTGGGAGCCGATGAATTCTTCTTTTGCCAAATTCAGGAATGAAGGAGTCAATTGGAGTTTTGCCATTGTCTTCAGTGGGAACAGGATCATGCCTTTTCTGCCTTAATCAGTTATGATAAGAGAGATTTATAGGTAGGAAGTATATACATGACAGTTTCCAGCTCAGTGAGTTTACACTTAGAGCTATGAGATTTTTGGCTAATTCCCTGGAGTCCTCCCATCACATTTCTTCTCTTAGGTCAGCTGTATTAGATTATCTGGGATTTTAAGTAGGAAGACTAAATACCCCCCTATGGTGGCTTAATTGTTCTTACAACAAGATGGATTTCATTTATCAGCTGGAGTTTTTGAAGGGAACTGTGGAAGTGCTAGTATTGGTGTTAGTCTACTCTAAGCCAAGCACCTATGTTACCAGTTTTTTGAGACACGCTATTAGACCTCTCCCATTCCACACAATTAGAATCTGGTTGCTGGTCTGATTGGTTCTTTCATCTCCATACATCAAGTAGCTGAGAGTCGGTGTTAGTTGCGTTTTAGAAGGAATATCTACAGTAAGTTGCCTTCTAATGCCTTAGTTTACCAAGAAGTAGTACAAAATTATTTTTCTCCCTCAAAGTGGAGGAAAATCCAGCTAAAGAAATGTAGTTGCCTTGAGGTGCATTCACAAACACTTAACCTGAACTTTAGTTAAGACTTAGAACAAAGATTTAAATTCAGCAAAGGGCTTCTCAACAAAAACGTGCTTGACTTCTGGAGCAACACCCAGAACATAGGTTCCATAGGTAATATGTGAAGGTGTTTGTTTTACTCTAAAAAATAATTTAGGATTAGGTCTGTACGCTACTGATGAGTGTCCTAATTCCTGTCACAGATTATTTATGGTCATAAAACATTAAATTTGTTACATGGAATAACACTTTAATACTGATCCATTGTCTGATGTGTATTTCTGAGAAGTGAGTTGATGTGGGTTTGAACTGTCTGAAGCAAAGGATCGGAAGCTTTTGATCTCATCTAGACAAACGTCCAGATATCTGATATGTTCCACAAAAGGTGGCTTTTGGTGGGGAGGGGGAGAAAAAAACCCACTAACCAAAAAGTCATGGTGAACCTTGCAAGGAATTTAAATCCTTTAGTGTGTGTTAGGTGTCAGTTTGGTTGAGGTCTTTAGACAGTGAGACGTCCAGTTCATGATCCCAGTTGACTTCATAACTGGGTTGCTAAAAAGCCTGGGGTGAGTCTTTAACATGTGTATATTTTGGAAGATGTAGAAGTAGAATAATAAAGCATAGGAATTTACAGGGCTAGTTTCTGTTGCAGGATAGTCCTCAGTTTAACAACTTTCAAATTTACTTTGAAGTGCTGTCTAAATCGCCTCACAAGTTTTGAGTCAAATGGTGTGATGGGTTCTTAAATGCATTTCTTTTCAAGATGAATACTGTGGTGGTTGTTAGAAGCCTGGTTCTATTAAAAATATTCCTGATATAAAGGTAGTTTTGGAAGTCTTTTATTTTCTCTTGGTACTTTTTTCTAAACAGGAACGCAGAAGAAGTATTGTCTAAATCAGTTTAGGTGATTAGGAAATTATAATTAAGAGTAACTGTGTCTTGTATGCTGGCATTTTTTTCTGTTGAAAAGATTGATTATACTGAATTAAAGTTACTTGGCGGCTGCTAGTTGTGGGGGTTTTCACTGAAAAAAAACCAACCCAACCTTGAAAGTATTTTTAGTTCCCTTTTTGAAAGCAGTGGCATATTGTGTTATTTTCTCTGCCCAAGGATTTTTACATCTTGGAAAAAAAACAAACGTAGGTATGTCTAATGTCACTCATTTTAACCACAAGCATTTGCTTTTATCATGTTGTTAGTCTTGGTCACTTGTAGTTAATTAAGATTTCAGACGTGGAGTTGCCAATCAACATACTAAATGTACCTCTCTTCTGTTTTCACAAGCAGGCACCAGGAGATTCAACACAGTAGTTGATAGCTGGTATGTGATATCTGTGTCCTGGTTTATAGCCTGGTACAATAATGTCATTGCCCCATGTGGCAAATGGTGTAAGCTATTGTAAAACTGTTTGTCTATGTGATTAAGACATTGCAGCAGTGTGCAGCACCAGCCAATTACTTTTTTAATTTAATTATAGCAGAAAAAAGAGAATAGCATAATAGAAATTCTTGTCATAGGGAATATGTAAAATGTAAATTGAAGAGCCATGAAAATTTCATGCATTGGCAGGCTGATTTGTTCTTATTTTCAACTTGTTATGAAGACTGAGTTTCTTAAATGCAATAAAACAAGACATAGCAGTGTTTAGTAATTACTTAGTTCTACATCAAAATAATTATATACAGTATGTGTTTGCAATCCACTCTGCTGCGTATGAATGTAAAAATGAACACTTCAGGGCCCATATCAATTTTGTCTTTTAGACAGTGTAAATAAAGCTGAATCTTCAACTTTCAAATTAAAACTGATAACCTTGGGCAATCAGGGCTTTTATAAAGAAGGGGAAAGAAAAAAAAAAACTTTAGCTTGCCTCAGAACAGGTTGTGTCTCTGGAATGCTTCTGGGACTAAAGAGATCAATTAAGTGTGTATAAACAAACAGTTGGAAAAAAGCTACTAAAACAACAGAGGAGAAAGCTCTCTATTGGGCTCCAGGGGCCTGGGGGAGCGAAGTTTCATTAACTGGATCTGAAGTCCTATGGCCTTCTATAAACAGGCATTAATTAAAGAATGTAAAAAATAAAGTTTCAGACCTTGCAATATGTTAATGATCATATGATTCAGGGCCTGGGAAGGAGAGGAGCAGCAGAGGTCATAAAATAAGCATGAAGCATTTAATATGAGTGCTTGGCAGGGATTTCTGCAAATTAGTTGGTTATTTGCTGGTCCAAAGCAAATTAAGGTGATTTTGCTTCACTTGCTAATTTTTTATGTGCATGCTTGGCAAAATGTTTTTCACAAATGGATGAAGGTTATTGTTAATGGCATAATGAGAAATATTAACATATTTAAATAAACCAGTGTATTCTGACATAGGCCACAAGCGCTCACTTTTACATGTGTATTTAAATAGATCTTCTTCTGTAGCACAGCAAGACCATTTTGGATAAAGTTCATAAAAGACCTTATGATGTTATTTGCAATATCCTGTTTATATATTGTATTAATTAAATCCAGCTAACACTTGAAACTTTTTTTTTTGTAAAAGGACATTATCCTTCTGAAACCTTAAAGGAATACTTACAAGTTAAAACTAATGCATTAAATATATTTTTTTAAAAAATCATAGTTTTGGGATATCTCAATATAATTAATTACCCAACTTATTTCTTTCAGTGCCTATGATATTTACTTTTTATATCAGTTGTAGTTTTTGAAACATCTTAAGTTCTTATTATTTCTAGGAAAGTTTAAGCTCTTTGAACATGTGGGAGCATAAGTATATTTCTTCCTCTCCACACAGCTGTAAAATCAAATCAGGACCAAATGTAATCTGTTTCTTCTTTACTATTATGAGTAGAGTGAGAGTGATGGTTGCTCCCTTCCTCCAGCAACTACTGTCGAAAAACAAAGTGCAAAACCAAAAAGTCCAAGGAAAATGACAGGACCTGACTATTCTTAATTCCAGGTCATGGGATTTTAGCTCTAACTTATTCATGTAGGATATATTTCTTGTCACTTGTTGGTATTCTCTCATTTCATTTGTTCAGTTATATGCCCTACTTGTTTCTTACTTTTGGCATCTGATTGCTCCCTTTATTTGCATTTTGGTTTAAATTTTATTTCCATTACCTAGTGGAATTAAGAAAAGGAAATGCCTGAAGAACAGTTTATCGTGTAGATGGAAGAAGCTCTGTGTCTTTAAATTCTCTGAAGTTAGGAGGCGGATGTGGCAAGAGTGTGTAGTAGAGGGGAGGTAGTATGAGTAGGAAGCTACTATTGACATTGTTCTGTTGCAGCAATTTTAGATGGACAAATTGCAGTTGAGAAAACTTCATGACTCGGTAAAATGAGCAATGATGACATCTGTGGATGCAGGTCTGTTCATATCTTTGCAGAGCCTTTAGGGAAATAAATATCTCGGAACATTCGGTGAAGTGAAGCTCACTCAATAAATCAACCTGACACAATAACACTTCTGGCACATGAGCTCTACTTCTCCTCAGCACCACCTACCCCTCTGTGTTCCTGTGCTACCAAATGGTGTCTCCCCACAGGCCTCTAAATCAAATCAGAGCACACAAATACAGTGAGAATTTATTGGGAATTGGTTTTGTTCGGCAAAAACATTACTTATTAGATGAACTGAAATGATAAATTTTGACCCTTTAAGCACTGGGGAAGTTCAGACACCTTTCTTTAGTAGAAAAGGGCAGGTAAACTTTATGCTAACTTACAGCAGGTAAATAAATGGGAAGGTAAGTTTGCAGTCTGGTTTGTCAAAAGGAATATGTAAATTCCCTGTGTGAGGTAAGTCAGCTTTTGAACTTTCTAATTAGTTTCTCTGTTTGGGAAATAAAACAGAACGTACCAATTTCTAGCAACAGGAATGACAAACGTACTGCCCTGTTGCACTGGGTCAGTACAACAAGGAGCGTCACTGCCAGTTCACAGGTAGATGCTATTCTTGTAACATTTAAACACATTACTTCTGTGAGCTGAAGCTTTAATGTGTAGAATAGTGTATTCTGACCATTGGTTAGAGTTACTGGAAGCAGATGGGAAGAAGGAAGGGTTCAGTGCTTTTTCTTTTATACTTTAGAGATTTGGAACAGAAATATTTAGAATAAATAAAGAGACCTTGGGTTAAGTAAAGTAAAATAGGCCTTGGTAAGTAGTTTTGATAAAAGTGTATCATTTGGCTGGGGAGAAAAAAAAAAAGGTTTAAAAAAAAAAGCCTATGTTATGTTAAATCTTTGTTTTATTCTGAAAAGAAGGAGTACTTTTAAAAATTACAGAAATTTCCCGGAGAAGTCGCAAAATTACATTTTCATGAACTTAGGCCTACAGATAAACATGCATGCATAAAATTATACATCTATAAATATTATATGCCTATGTACAAACACATAAAATGACTAGGGAGGATTGCTTTGCCATTGGGAGTTGCTTCAACAGATAACATTCTTCTTTCACTGTGATTAACTAAAGTTGTTAAACTGCTGATGATTTAAGAAGCACACTGATGTTTGAAAGAGCAGTTACCTAAAATGGCAGGAAAAGACGAGGCCTTATTGTGCTGCTGTTTTGCCCTCCATCTAAAAAAAATGTAATATCCTTTTAGATGATTATCTAATTAATAAGATTTCTTTCTAATTAGGTTGAAATTGTACATTTCGTGAATGTCCCCTTACTGAGCAAGTCACTTCTTAGAATACCTGTGCTCTGGGGAACATGTAATATCTTTTCTTGAGGGAATTGTAGCAACCTTAAGATTGTTAAACTGGAACATCTGATGGATTTCTGATTGAAATGCCAAATGCTACTTTACAGAAGTGGATTTAAATCTGACATTAACCAGTCTGAACGGTTTTTTACATCCCATCAAGTTAAGAAAATACACAGATAGTGTAAGTCTAATTTTTTGGGGTTTTTTTTTACCATTTCAGGAGAGTAAGTTAATGGACCTGTTCTCTGTATTTTTCTAAAGATCTTAAGTTCTAGTATTTTATTTGTTTATACTGAGCCAGAAGTTGCTTACAGCATTTTTTTTTTAACAAATTATGATGTCTGCTCTTCTCCCTTTTTTATAGGAAAGTTTTACAGAAAAGAGACACTAAAAAATTTGGTCTTTTATTTCAACACAGTTCTGGCAGAACACCAAACTTTTCTGTCCATCAGTTGTCCCGCTTTAAATGTTTTAAAGCAGAGAAGAGCTGTGCAACCCAATGAGTGGAATGCAGTTGTTTTGTTTGTGCCCTTAGAGTTTGTTTCTGTGTCTGGAGGAGAAGTGTAGCGATAACCTAAGCTTGTCTAGCCCAGGCAGTTTTGCTACTTCAGGATAATTCAGCAAAGCCTCCATTCTGTTGTGTGGTGTGAAAACAACTGCACTGGTATGAAGGTGACAAAATGACTGTGGTCCCTTTGTAAGCGGGAATTCTTGCATCTCACTGAGATTGGTGCCTGCTCTTGAACATTCTTCTGTTTTGGTGCAGAGTGGAGGTAAAAATAGTTATTTTGCACTATCATGTAGGAATGCTAACCCCATCAGTGATGACTTTCTGACCGTGTGGCAGGTACAGCGGGCTTTTTATAAAACTTTGATAAGGAATAGTAGAAATTCTAACTGTAACCCATACAGTTGCACTTGTTTGTGTGAATCATACTCAAACTGATGAATGAACACTTGTCTTGAGACTGGTTTGATTGTCAGGTTTTCCCTTTTGTCCTGGAAGAGAAAAAAGACATTGTAGTACTCAACAAGTACAGAAGCATGCAAACAAAATGTAGTTTTATGTAGGATCAGCCTGTGAAGCTATTTTTTTGAGGGGGGGGAGGAGAGGTGTGTGAAGCATCACTGAGGTGGCAACTCCTTACAGGAGTAAGGGCTGTGATTTGGTCTGACATCTTCCCTCAAGCTGCATGTTCTCTGTTGCAGGAGGTTGTGAAGTCAAGTGCTACGGGACCTTTTTTAAAAGGTCTGTTTTTTTAAAAAGGTTTTTGAAAGGTTGGGGACTTTTTTAAAAGATCTGGGCAATTGCGTGACTACAGTCACAAATGTTTACAGTGGTGCCTGTTGAAATACAGAAGACCTGATCCTGTGCTTCAGGGTGTAAAATGACAACAGTCAGGGTTTCTGGAAGGAATTCCTCCCCAACATGGTGACACACAGCTCTCTGTGCCCCCTGTTACAGGGTTACTTGGAGGCCCTGGGAATTCACTGAGGTCGGTGTGGTGCTGTGTTTGATAGGCCAGTCGCCCAAAAGCTGTGGTGAATTTTCTACTGTTAATGCATCTGTCTACCTGCCTGTGTCAGCTATTGCTTCTTCTGAGTTGGACCAATTATAAGCTAGCACCGCTGTCAGTAGGGACATCTAAAAGTCCTTCCTGATACAAATAATTTGTGATTGCCTGTTCCTGGGGGGGTGGTGTTGTTGTTTGTTGAGGTTTTTTCCGGTGTACAGCATAATGGGGATAAAAATACGATGCTACGAAAAGTATAAATTCCAAATAATCAGGTCACAGAGTAATTTTCTGAAACAATTACTCTTGCCTGCTTCCTGCGTCTCCATCTCTGAAGTACGTGACCATCTTCATGCTTAATCAGTTGTTTTGCCGTCTTGGTCATTCAAGCAAACTTCCTACTGAGACAACTTTGGCTTATAAAATTAAGTTAAATTTTCATTGCTTCTAGATGTTTACTACATTTTCTTTGTTGAATGTCCCATAGGGAACAAACCCTTTTTTTTTTTCCCCCTTTGGAAAAAAACTCTTAAGAATTTCTATGGATTGATGAAGTTATCCTTCCTTCCTATCCCGTCTTCAGAATTCCAGGGACAGTGTCCTGTTTCTGTTTTCATATCTGGGACATTAAACTTGGTCAGACCCTACCAATCTGAGAGAGGTCTTAAGCATGAAATAAAACTACCTTCAGGAACAACTGAAAGGTATAGCCTCAACTAGGAGCTCCGTTTGTTTTTCTTTTACACTGGTTAAAAAAAAAAAGAAAGAAAAAAAGGTCTGTTTCAAATCCTATTTGTCCCTTATCTCTGTTTGTTCAGTTGTTTTTAATATCACATACTGAAAGAATTTCAATAGCTGTTTCACCATGAAGTCATTTGTTATCCTTCAGCAGGCCTTTGCCTGCTGAATTGTAAAGCAGCCTCGACTATTTGCATCCTCCAGATGGAGCAGCATATAAACACTCCCAGATATTTCTGGTAAGTATGAAAAAATATCTTATTTGTCCTTTCTGTGAATAAATAAGAGAATGTCAAATTTTATAGACTAATAAATTTGTATGCCGGCACTGACATTGAATCTCTCATGGCCTGCAATGTCACAGACCCTGAGAAACACAATTTTTTTGTTTTCAAATGTATACTAAGTCAAATAGAAGCTCAATAAAAACCCAGGGAATTTGATTGCATTGTTTATGTCTGCCCAGTAGTCTAATTCAGTTGCAATTTGCTATGAGGAAATACAATTTACATTTTTCCCAGGCTTATTGCATAAGCAATCACTCACATATACATGCACGAGTGTATGTCAAGGAGAACTCAAATAATGGGTTAAAGTGTCATTTAATAATACATTCTAATGTCTGTTTTTATAACGAACAAAAAACTTTGCTGTTTTACAATGCATTTTCCTAGCTACCAAAAATTAATTCAAACCTTATCATTGTTAATATTTTTATTCCTCTCATTTACAACATATCCTAAATCTCAGTTGCTTTGTGATACAAATGTATGTATCGAGTATCACCACACGCAGCAGTTCCAGACATCACTGTAAGACTACATTTTAAATTCTATTTTAGTTCCTGAAATTAATCTCAATGAGAATTTTAATTTATGTATTTCTAATTTTAAACAGCACACACAATAGAATAACTTATAATGCTCATGCTCATCTAAATAATGAAGCCTGACAGTATCCTCTGTGGTTGAATAATAGGCTTTTTATATTTGCTAGTTTTCATAGTTTGTTTTTCAGTTTCTTTCTAAATTAGATCCAGACTTCTTGAAACAGAATAAAAATATACAAAGGACATAAAAGTCAATGAATGTATAAAGTGTTAGGGATTGAATTTAATTCACTGTATTTACACATGATAAAATACTCCTTGATTGAATGCCTACTGATTATTTTCTGAACTGTTTGATTTTCAAAACAAAGTTATAATAAGTCGTATGCAATATTTATCTTGTTTCATTAGTGCAGTTAAACAGAAATTAGTGCAATTCACTTGCATTTTCCAGCAGCAATCTAATTCCTTGAAAATTAACTTTACTTAGTAGGTTTTCACCGAACTGAAGTGAAATGTTTAAAATCAATATTTGAGTGGTTTTTGAAATAGTGCTCAGTAGCAGCCGCAGCTCAGCAGTGAAGATGGAGGGGACACTATCCTATGCTAAGAATAAGCATACGCTTTCTCAATAATGCTTACTGGAAAAGTTTTTTAACTCAGGACATGTCGCGGCTGTTCCTTTGGGAGAAAGTTGCAGAAGGTACACAGTTCGTAGTTCAGTTTTCTTTCCCAGTGATAGCTGATTTGCCGTGATTTAGGTCCTAACTGGTTTGTTTCAGTTGTGTGTGTGTGTTCATGTAAATAGAATGCCAATAATCTATACATTAAAAGGTCAGTCTTGAAGCGTTGCCTGCTTTAAAAGGCTTTCACATGAAGCCAAGTAAAGTGCTACAGATGTCCCAAGTCTTTTTGCAGATAAAACATCCATTTACATAAATGTTTTCCAAAGTAACAACTGCAGTATTTGCTTTATCATCATTAAAGATAGCATTATTATTGTTACTTTGATAACAGGAGAGATATAGAGCACAGTATTGTCTGGCATTTTTATCTTTCCTCCCCCCCTTCTTCCTTTGGCATTACCTTTTTTTAAACACGGTGTACTCTTTACTTTAAAAAGTCAATTGATTACAAGTAGTAGATAATGGGGGGAGAATAGGTAGGAAACAGAAAAGAGTGAAATTTGGCATATTATGCTGTACCAAGACTCTAGTTTTAAAAAAAAATAAAATTGGGCATTTTGCGGACGAGACTGGGAAGAGCAAAGAATTGGTTCTTTCTAGTGACATTGGAAGGCATCTAGATGGAATCTGAGCTTAGTGTCCAAGACTTTATCTTCCAGTTTCTGCAAAATAGGTAGCAGGTATGGATGGAGTCCCTGACAAAACAATTCTTGTGAGAGTTCTTCTGCTCATTATCACCCAGAAAAGCCTGGTAGTGGGATTCATCTCACCAACTTTGGTCATCTAGAAATTAGTCATCTAGTCTCAGCTAGTCATCTGGACTCTCTGAGGTCATGGACTCTGTCTTCAATGGAGAGAGACACTCTCAGAGGGTGTTGTAAGACAGTTGTGATGGATTGCTCTTGGGAAGGGGGAGGGGGTGCTTGTCTCTTTCCCCTCCTTCCCCTTCTCTTTATTTGTTGACTGCAGAGGGAGCTTACATGACTTAACTTGGACCAAATGCTTTTGGATTCTCATGGATTCTGCCCTAAGCATCTAGTAGAAGCTGGATGGCTGGGTAGAGATAAATCATCATCTCGGGGTGCCTATCCATTGAGCTGAAAGGGAGTGCAGTCAGATACTGGGGTAAAAGTTTCTGAAAATAGATACGATGAATATGATGCCAGGCATAGAACTCTCGCTGAGCGCATCCGCAGCTTCAAGTCTTTACTGGAGTCAGAACTGAGCAAAGAATTGCTGCTTGTGTTATGGCCAACAAGCATCTTCAAGGATTCTCACCAGAACAAAACCTTTTCATGTTCCTAAGCCCTATTTACGTTACTTGAAGTGCATTTGATTCACTCCAGTACTTTCACAGAAGCTTAAGATTCATTTTCCTTTCTTTTCTCAACACGCAAGTTTTCTTTTTCTGAGGTATGTTCAGTCGTCGTTTAATACATATGGGTCCCAGCAAAATGAATAAGACTTCGGTGACGTTTGTCACAGACACTTAAAAACTGTCAAGCAACGCGATGTACTTGTCATCCCTTCCCTGAGTTCTATATCAAGACTAGGAAAGCCTCAAAGGTTTAAAGACGGGTAATACGTGCTAATTTTGAGATACAGAAGAAGCGCGCTAGCATTGATGACTTGATGTATAGAAGAGCTGCTGCGCTTCTGAGCATCCTCAAAGGAAACAAGAGGTGGAATTTGTTAACAGAAGATCACGCTGGCCTGCTCGGGGAGGGGATGCACTGAAAATTCTATGGTTGTTCCATGCACGTCCTGAAACCATCCTAATTACCCGTGCCATCAACATGCATTTATTTAAATGAGGACAAGGGTGAAGAAAAATTAAAGGTGTGGACTGAAAGTAGGCCAGAAGGCTGCTTTTTCTTGAGATCGGTAGTTAAAATTTCCCCTGACTTCAGCGAGATCAGGAGTAGTTGGGATCCACATTAAATACACGAGATGGCAATTAGCATTTTTTTTCCACGTTGGGTATTTGAACACATAACTTGCTTGCATGTCTCTCCTACTAAAACGTCAGCGAGCCAGACTCCCCATCTCTGCGCTAGCTGTACTTAAAGATCTTAGTTTTATGTTTCTGAAAATGTCATCTATTCCTTCAATCACTTGTAAGCCCCCTGTAATCTCTTTTTAATGTAAGCGCGCTGGAGTTTTCCCTTTTGTTTGCTGCCCTTGCATTATTTACTTTGATCCGCTGTGAGAAAATCTGAAAGTGTGTTGTCCTAAATGCTAGCATCTCACCAACAAGATTTGAGGCCTTGTACTTCACATTGAAGAAAAAGGCTCTTGTGTGAAGACGCAGGTTTTGTTTAGTTCTCTGTCCCTGGTGGGAGCCTTAATTGCATTTTCTCTCTCACACAGTGGCTGGCTAAGGAGTGCCTGCCTTCCCTGCTGATGCTGGAGTTTTCAAGCTCTATTACTCTGTGACGGAGAAAATTCCTTGGTCCAAGAAGAAAAGACAGATTAAAAAAAAAAAAAAAAAAAAAAGGTAAAAAAAAAGTGTTTAAGTATTGTCAGTTTACCATGTGTGGTAAACAGAACAAACAATAGGCTTGCTTAACCTTCCTCCCCACCCTCTGAGACTCCTCTACAAGTTTTGTATGACCTACTTTATAGAAATCGCATCATATTTAGTATGTTAAATATTATGGAAAGTATAATTCCCTAGGGCAAATAAATGAGACTTCTTGGGAAAAGTGGTAAACAGAAAATTATAAATGCTTTGTGTTCTCTTAATCTGTGCCAGCCCATTCTAATGCATATTTTATAACCTTTAACTGGAGTTAAACCAAAGCAAAAGTCCCAGATTCATTTTTACATTCTATTTCATTTACAGTGGGAAACTCTTTGAGATTTCAGATGTTGCAAATTAATGTTTAATATTCGAGCATGGTTGTGACAGAACTCTTGATAAAGTAAGAAGGAGCTTTGCAGCAGATTTTCAATTGGGAGCCAGGACTCATTTGGGCTGAATGTCTCCTGATACAGTGTGTGCTGAGCTGCTCCGTGCACTGGACAGGGCTCTCCAGAATCGCTGGAAATCACGCGAAGAATTAAGGGCTTTGTCGTTTTAACTTGTGTGAACACGCTGCTGGATGGAAGCATGCTAATATTCAAGCAAGCCTGTATATTTTTAGTAGTCTTATGCATGCATGTGTCTATGACAGCTTGGTGATTTTTGCACTTTGATCTGTGAATTCATGTCCCACTTAAAAATTCCATTTTTTGGAAGGCAAAAAAAAACCCTTCTTATGGCAGGGGAAAAAAAGCTCCATCCTTTTTTTTTTCCTCCCTGAAATTTTGGCATGTTATTCATTGATCCATGGTTGCTAATGGTGAGACAATGATGTCATAGGTTGGAAATTACTTTTTCCATTAGGGTTCAGCTGTAACACCTTTTTATATGGAAGTAGCTTTTGCCTCGCAAGTCCATGTCCTCCTTCCTTTGGGATTAGAGCCTACAGAACTTAAATTCTGGACTGATTAAAATAAGTACTTATATTTTTAATCCCAGTTATTCAGCAACACATCATCACGACCTTTGAGCAAACAACTCCTCAAATTTTGGACAGCAAATTGGGACTTGGGGTAGCCCAAAATATCCCTCCCTGCTAATGAAGTTTATGATGTTGTACAGGTGATGCACTTTGCTTTGTACTTCTCGCTGATGGGCTTCTGTTTGTTTGTTTTCCTGAGATGTTTTAATTCTTAAACATGGTTTATCTTAAAGAATTATCTCAGTTACTGTACATCTTGACAGCAGAGATCACCCGGGATGCTTTTGATAAAAGCTCTCTCCGGTGTGAGCCTGAGGGTGTTGAGAGGATTCTGTGTTGGGGAGGGGGAAGAAGGGCAAAGCTCTGGAGTTCACTTCTGTGGTTAGTCTCGCAGAATTTGCTGGGTACCTTACACAATCTACCTGCTTACATAAGTTTTTTTTTTGGGGTGGGGGTGGGGGTTGGGGTTTTTTTTTTGAGAGTAAGTAAATTTCTCCTGTGATTTGGCAGAAGTCTGTTTTGACGTAGAGGGGCAATTTAAAGGCATCTCACTACAGAGGTGCCTAGAGGAATCCCAGAGGAATCCGGCTTCAGAAGTAGTTCTGGAAGGGGCAGAATAATTGCACTTCACTTGCAAAGCTACTCGTACGGTGGATAAACATGTTTTTCTTCACATAGATATCTGTTGTTATAAAGGTCTCGGTGCAAATATTAACACTTGATAAACGTCTTGATGACTCGCAGTATTCCATGTAGTTTTCAGAGGATGCTTAAGACAGTTGTGTGCTCTGTTTACTGAAAATATATTGGAATAGTTGTGTGTTCTTCATGGTCTGCTATATATCTTTAGAACACGCAGAGAAAAACAATTGAATAATTCTCCATTATTTTAGGGAAAAAAACCCCTTATTTTTATTAGTTCCAGCCATTGCTAAATATACACATAGTAGAATAATTATCTAGGTAGGTCTTCCTCATGTCAATTCTCTGGTCTCAAGGAATATATAGTTCATCTAGTTCTTCTACCTTCCTCTGGCCCCATCACATCATGCTTCTATCCTTTCCCAATATACCAGGCTTTTATTCCTTAGCTCACTGAACATGTAAAACTGTTAGATATTGAAGATTCAGAACATTTTCAGCAAAGCTTTAAATCAGTTTTAACATATTCATACAAATAGCTTATTATGTAGATCCTTTTGTCTTCCCAAAGTATTTTTAATAGTTTTAACTTCAGTCTGACTGAAGGAAGTTATCTCTCTGTTGTATGAAGCATTTCTTAATGATATTGAAGTAAGAAAGATCCTTTTACATCTTTTGGAAGGCAACACCAAGGCTTCATGTTCTTTCTCCTAGTTAAATCAATTTGAAATAGAAAAGCAGACAAGAAAATCAGCTTCTTGTTCGTATCAGTGTCTTTAGTAGGCATTGTCAGGGTTTATAAGGTCCCAGAAATACACTTTAAGTAGGTATGAAGAAGTGCATTACATAAGAAGAATCCTGTTTCTAAGGTGGATCATATGCACTTGCATTAACTATTTTATTTTGTAGGGTTTTTTTTTTTAAGAAGATAAAAGCAATTTGAATAGTATAATTACTTTTTTCTGTTACATTAACAAACTGTAGTTTAGATGCCCCTTTATTAATCAGCTGGAAATTACTCCATATCATACTCTAGAAGTCTTCCGCTTCTGTTATACAGGGGATTTCCATATTTTTCTTTTGTCAGAGACCATTCTCTGAGCAAGATGCAAACATCTGAACTATATCTGTAATTTTTTTCCTCACTTTCATCTGGAAAGATGCTCTCAGCAATCCCACTCTAGAAAGACATACTAACTTGGTTTGCATTTTAATTCATTCGGTTTTCTGCTATTGCATCTGGATATGCTTCCAGTTTTTATTTATTATAGTATTATAGGTAAGGAATTACTAACTGGAGTTGCATATAGGAATCAAAAGGATGGTTTGCAGTGCTTGAATGGAGAATGCTGCCTGTTCACCAATGCAAACTCTCATAGTGCGGAAACATTTTACAGCTTCTGTGGTTTTTAGTCTCCTGTTAAATGTAGATGAGTGTTCAGGTTCCTTACTGTGAGCAAAAGCAACTGTGCTCCAGATTAACTGAAGCATTCAGATAGAAAGAGAGAGTATTTTAGGAAGTGAAGTGAAGGTAGCTTTCATGAGCAGCTCAGCACTTAAACGTAGCTTGAAAATTAACGTCTGGTGCAATGCTGAGCGTGTATTTTGAGCAATGTAGATCTGGAAACCTTTCTCATCCATGGCTTTATAAGCCACACGACACTGAGGGAATGGTGCAAGTTGAATTTTTGCCATCCCAATTGGGAAAAAAAAAAAAAATTACCCCTGAATGGTTGGGTGAATGAGTATCTGATAAGGGTGTGCTTATAATAATAATTAAAATAATAGTAATGTCTTAAGTCAGTAGCTATTGCCTGTTTACTTGTAAGCAAGTGACTAACCCAATCTCAGTTTCGCTCTCCCTTTATATAATTACTCTTTGGAAGGGCTATAATTTGGTAAGAAGAGAAAAAAAGACGTGACTTGACACCGCTCCTCATAAAGGTGGGTGGAACTGAGACTGAGGGCAAATGTCTGTTGCTCTTTCTTTTTTTTTTTCTTGTGCTACCTTATTTTGATTCTCGTTTTAAGCATTAACCTTTGAAGACTACCTTTGCTGATATCATCTGTTTGTTTCTGCTGAGTCAGTCTACCGGCTTATAAAATTTATGTATACAGAAACTCATGTAACCAAAGGCACTGTTCTGTTCTAATTGAATTCAGTGGCACATCTCTCAACGATTTGATTAGTTGGTTGGACTGTATAAAACAACATCTTCCACCTTTTGTAAAAGAAATTTCTGCAACCCTTTTCTTTTTCTGCTTGGTTTGGCACTTTGCGTCTCTCTAAGGAAAGATGGCACATTCATGTTAACAGTATGCAGTGGGAGTTGATTGTCTATGTCCATCAGGATATTTTTTTCCCCAAGGATTATGAGTAAATATAACATCTAGTCAACTTTTGTATAAGGAGCTTACAAGTCTCTGAGGAGAGAATGTTGTGTCGGAAGTACGTGGAAGGCCTTTCTAGCCTAAACAGTGAATCATAAAACCCATGGCTAAAAGGACCTAGGGTAATGATCTCAGTCTACCCCTTGCCCAAACACGTGGCTCTCTTTCCTAGGCCATTTGTGAAATGTTTTGTAAGACCTGTTTAATGTAAACGGATGCAAGAGAACTATTTTGAAATGTTAAGATTTCTGGAAGTTTACAGTTGGTCTCCAGTGAACGATCCATGCATATAGAAATACATAAAAGAGGAATATGTAAGTTGACTTAAGTTCAGATTGGAGGGGTGAAATAAATATTTTCTCCTGCTTTTTCTGACTTAAAAATTTAATTATTTTTAAAAAAATTAATTAGAGAATTAATTTAATCTACTACCTAAAAATGCAGAGGCCTGCATTAGGTGAAATTCCTATTCTGTAGCTGATGTTGCAGGACACGATAAAAGTTGATGAGATGTGCTTTGTGGGCTTACAGATAATAGTTGCAAAAGATATGCTTGCTTTTGGCAGTTATTTGGCCCTGGATTGACAAAGGTTCCTTGGATAATCATGTGTTTATATCCTGCTTTTTTAAATATATCCATAACAATCCTTATGCTAATATAATTTTACAGTTTCTAGTAAAATCTATCATGTAGTGGGAAATTTGGAATTTTTGAAATTCAATTCCATTTTCAGTCCACCTTACCAGTTCATTCCAGAGTGGTCCGTCAGATAACCTTAGGAAGCTAAAGAAAAATTGCTACAACAAATATTAATTTATTGTAAGGATATCACATTATGTGCTTGAGAGGATACTAACTATAACTAGTGAAATATATATTTTGTGCTATAGCATTGCTTTTAGACTCACACGTACCTTTGATGGTATTGGCTTTAACATGAGAGGAAGTCGGGAACGTGTCCTGTGTGATCTCAAATCGTAATACAGTTGGCTCAGCAGCTCAGAACACAACTTGCTTTTTTTCTCTTTTTAAGTCTTGGATGTTGAATATCAATTTTCAGGAAGGTGTTTTCAAAAAATGTTTCCTACTGTGGTGATTCTCAGAGCTTAGCAGCATTTGATGTTGCGTTCCTGGCACACACAGCTAAACTCTTTGTGGAGAACTCAGTGATGTTTGCCATCCTGATCCTGAAGGTAACCTTGTTTGAAAACAAGGTGGTTTGGTCTGCAGTCAAATCACTGTAGTCTTTATCACTGTACTTGATGTATTACAGACTGCTTAATTCCCTCAAGAAAATAATCATAGTGTGAAATTATTAAGAACCATCTGCATTTTGAGCATTGTGGCAGGAGCCAAAGATTGTGGGAAGAAAGATAGAAAACTAAAGAAATGCTGCTTCTTGTTGAAGTTGACCAGTGTGGGATAGCTAAGACAAATACTTTTGAAACATTTTGTCTTCCATCTTCTTGCTTGTGTCACTCAATAAAATTCTGTCATCCAGCCAGAGTAAATTCTTTTGACTGTCCTAATGGTAGATGGTCAGGAAAATGAAGAAGAGTAGAAGAGGATGCTCACAGCAAATGAAAATAAGTGTGTGGACTCAGAGGTCCAATTCTGCTGACTCTGAGGGGAATCTCCAGTGGAAGGAGATACAGTAGGACAGGGCGAACACTATTGTTCATGCCCTGTAACTCCCAGTCCTAGTCTTGCAGCCTTGAGAAATGATTTCAGCTCCTACAACATTCTGCCTCTTATTTGAAGATGATGTTCGGTAGCTTGACATTTTATGCAATGATGAAGGCTAAGTGATCAATTAACTTTAATGTACCATGAGGTAAGGCAATATTGGAGTGTGTGTGTTGTAATCTGAATCATATATATATATGATGATGTACACACACACACACACACACACATATATATATGATTCAGATTACAAAGCCAAGTCTTCAAAGTTCCTGAATGCCCAACTTCAATTGCCTGTGGAGCATTTGCACTAAGTTGTTGTTATTAGGATACAGTTTTATCATGTATGTATCATAGGCTATTTTTCTATTTAGCATCCCTGTCTATTTTGGTGCACAGGATGGCTGTTTATAGGAACTTTGGCTCATTTTCTGCAGAAGCTGGAACAAATCAGGGACTGCAAAAAGAGAGAGGATGCTTTTGTGATTGAGTCAAGAGAAAGACACGCTGGCAAACCCAGTTTTGTCCCTGTTTCTGTCACAGGCTTTCTGTGTGATGCTGAGCAACTCAATTAAAACATTTGGCAGATGGCCACTAACTGCATATAATTCATTTTCAGGGTGCTCAGCTTGAGATATGTGGGCTCTTACTTGCAGCAGTTGTTATTCTCCTTACAGCCGCTGAAATCAATGGAAGTAGTGGCTGCTCGGCATGTTCGTTAGCATAGCAGAGGAATGTGCTCATGGGGAAAGTGAAAGTTCCCGAACCCTAGTGCCATCTTTCTTACTGACTCTCTCTGTGATGGATTGCTGATGGTTATTTTATGCTGTACGTGAACTATTACCTGTAGGTTTATGTTGGGGAAAGAATATTCTTGTTTTAGTTGGAATATGTGAAGTTTGTAATTAACATCTTACAAAAAAGTGCCAATTATTTCTGTATTTCTTGTCTAATAGACTGTGAATGAGGCACAGACCACTAGCCTGATGATGCATGCAAAATTACTTAGTAACGTCCCATTTTGTTAGTCAGGCCTACCTAAAGCATGGGTTAAAACACAGCAACTTTTGGAAAAAAAACCCAACCATGTGATCAAATAATTAAAAGATTATTACATAAGGTACAGGGAGGCAGAATGAAGATTACATCAGAAGCCATCTTGCGATATTTCTCAATTTCAAAATGCTTGACTTGACAACCTGAATATTGTTCTGAGTAATGTAATATATGGTATGGGAAATTAGAAAGTATGGCTGCACGGCTATAAATACAATTCACGGCCTAAAAACTACTCCTATTAACATTGCAAGTGAAAGATATAAATCAGTTCATAAATATGGAATTACTTGCATGCTTGGGTTTGGTTGGTTTTTTGTTTTTGCAGAATCGAGGTCTAATTAGTAAAAGGCACGATCTTGTGAAATACCAGGGTGGGAGTTGTAGTTGCACCTTCTAGGACTGGGCCCTACCTTGAGATGATTATAACTATATGTCTATTTATAGCTGAGGAGAAATTTAAAAGAAATATTTGTTTTATTTGTATAGCATTTTCATTGGTTTACCCTAAAGATATATGCTAGATGATAATAAAGTAATAAAAGATTGTTTTCACAGCTGTTTGTCTTTGATTACATATTTCTTTGAAGTATTGCAATAAGACAGACTTTGAACCTGGAAAGAGATCAAATAATGAATTGTTCTGCTTTGTGAAGCTTAAGAAGGGATTTTATTGTTGAAACATATAGTGCAACATAGTTGGGGGTTTTTTTTGGTGTTTTTTTTTTCTTCCAACAGTTAAATAATGGTTGAAAGTACTATGAGATCATTACAGATGGACTAGATTAAAGAGCTTGGGGCCAAACATTAGGAACTGTGTTAGTATTAACTAAAATAATTTCTTAAGTTCTGTCATTACCAATTTATTTTTTGTTAGCTTTCTTTTTGAATCAAAAATAGAATTTCAAGGAAAGTGTTTCAAATATTTTAATTATCCATTTACTTCAAGCTAAGGATGACAGGAAACTTAATAAATGTATGAATCCTGTGGGATTCTGTTTTTAATATGGATCATTTGGCCATACTTCTTTGTACCCTGAATAATATACTTGGTGTTAAATTGGGATGAAAGTTGTTGAACTGTCAATAAACTTTGCAGGGTTTTCTAAAACTGAAAGGATTATAGCATTTAAAGTGTGTCTGAAGAGGTTCAAGTAAAAGAGCCAAGACAACATTTGAAAGCTTTTTATAAAGCTTTTCCTTAAAACAGTATTATAAGTGACATTAACTTCACCACCTCCCCCCCTCGGAAATTAATCTTGAAAGCATGTAAGTGACAAATACCTAAGTGACAGAGAAAGATACTTAGTTTATTTTTTTTTTCAAGGCTAGCGAACAATAAAACACCAAATAATGCAGGTCAGCATTTCACATGATTTACTTGAGTTCTGTCCAGTTATGTTGGAAGAATATTTCTCTGTACAAGAAATACCTGAATGTTTATGAATGTATATCTTGGATATACAGAAAAAACGTTAAGGTGTATATTTTTAAAATCCGTGAAATGTTTGTGCTCCCTGAATCTGTTGACTGAAATTAGTTGTTGTGTTATTTAGAACAAACTTTTGCCTCTGTGGAAGAGAGAAACCTTTCAAATGATAATTTCAATAGAAACATTAGACAAAGGAATATTGTAACTTTAGAGATTTTTATGATGAAGGTGTGTTTAAGAGATGTCACTTTGATATTTTTACATTATGTCCTACATTTGTCAGCTAAAACCAGGATATTGCCTCAATGAGAAAAAGCATGTTCTGCACTTGTCAAAAGGCAGTAAGTAATGATTAAAATAGCAGTGTGAAACGCTGGGAGATTAAAGTGATGCTAATGATAAGTGAGAGAAGAAAAGGGCAAGCTATATTTTAATCCCTGAGAGAATGGTTAATGACTTCTATTGCCTGAGATTAAACTAAACCTGTCTCATCAGCTTTTTCTGCCTGGTGAAAAAAAGCTCTCTGCACTTTAATTTATTAAAGTCTTTTAAGGAAGCACATTGATCCACAGAGGTTAAACTTTAAAAAATTGTGCAAAATACACACTAAAAATGCTTTAACAAAAGTGTGACTTTGTTGCTTTAGGCAAGCTCACAGTTTTATAAAGAATTCATTGTCTATGGCTTGGTGAATTTAATTAAGGAATATTAATTACTTAAACTGGGAGGTTTGTTCCTTTTTATACCAGAACATTTTTGCAGTACTGGTGCAAGAAAGGTAGCTAGTACGTTTTAGAAGATATCAGCAGAAAGGGGCAGACTAAGTTATGGGGAAAATTACTGTATGATCTGTTATGATAGTGATATCGAAAAGCCATTTTAAAATTGCCTTTTCAAAATATATGTACTACTTGGTATAATGCAATGAGTACATTTGTTTATGCTGAGTTACTGTTAATCCATTTCTTTTAATAATTCTTAGGACTGCAAGACAGTGTTATAAAATCATCTTTATTTTGAGAAGCTGCCCAGTTCAGCATTGCCTTTTCAGAACGCCTAGAAAGCCTTTCTTCACGTTAGAGAGGGATGGCAGGAGAATTGTTAATTAGGCTTTTTTTTTTTNATGTGTGATAAAATTGTCAAGTCTTGAGTTCTTAGGATGAACTGCAACATTGCAGCATGCTTGGGAAAATAAGATTTTCCTCTCGGGGAGCTTCTCAAGCTTTTGTCACTTTTAACCTCCATCCTTTCATTACACTTACTTCATTTAGCATGTGTATCGTCAGCCTACAGGACAGGCAACTGTGGGTTTAGAAACAGAAAATATTCAAGCAAATACGGGTGGCTTGCCTGAGCCTTCTTTAGGATCCAACTCCATTTGCTTCTGGCTTTTTTAATTTTCTCTGTCCCCTCTCTCTATAGGTAAGACCACTGGAAGCAAACAGTGTGCTTTTGTCCCCTTCTGCAAGTTCAGTACCCACAGTTCCTTTCTATCTCCGTACTAGCAGACTGCAACATGCTGCATCCCAGCTCGGGGAATAAACCTGGTGCTCGTGGATACCACAGTTCTGCTCTATATCCCCTCCCTCCTGCCTCATGCAGAGCGTTTTTCCCTTTTGAAATCTCCGAACCTCTGTAAATAAGGAGCCCATTTAGTTGCTATCTTATGTGATGGTTGTAATCCAGGTTATTTTTTTAAAGCTGTTTTTTAAGTATAACTTGTTTGGTAAGTGAGTTTAAACTTGATTCATGCTTTGATGTTAATGAAACACCAATTTATCGAAAGGCCCTGCAGCCCTAATGAGCAGTTTCTTTAAAAAGAACATTTAATCAAGGTTTATTTTTAACTTGTTTAAACAGATCTAATAGTTTGTGCTGATTTCATTTCAGTATAATAATTGCTAGCAATCCTATTAGTAAGTCGTGGTACATGGAAGTTAACACAAATTCCATTCTAATGAGCGTAGTATAACAGCAAAACCCTTGTAGTCAAGGAAAGGTTCACGTTCGAGAGGAGTGACAGAGGCACTCGGACGTTTTGCTGACAGCAGATTATTTTTGTTTTAATACAAATGTCAGGCATGACTTGCTAGTATTTAAGTGGGTTTTGTTATTTTTGAGAGGCGAAGCATTTTTTGTGTTAACTTTTTAAGGTAAAAAGGAGCCACTTATTTCCTGATGCTAGGAAAAGCACTTCATCTGCTAGCGTAACTCGTATTTGTCTTTATACTTTATCTGTACGTGAGGATTTAGCTGTAATATGCTATTTTATGAGGATGAAGTTCCACAATCTAAAAATGAAACTTGTGGCATTTATTTTAATGAATATAAAATCTTGGAGGCAATTCAGTATGAAAAGCAAATGAAGTTTCAGTGCTCAATTTATAGTTAAGAAAAATCTCTAAAAGAGCAGATGAAGCTGAAAAATGTGTGATCATCTGAAATACTATTTTTTATGGTTAATGTACAGCTGCATCTGTATGTACTGGAGACTGTGTAGCCACATTTTCATTGGGGCTAAAGTCGTAAGTCTAAATTCTGGTTTACTAGCAAAAAAATAAGGCAGAAAAACCATTATTCCTTAATTTGAAAATAAAAACATCAAATCAGTACTTTAAGTCTTAAATACATTGTTCAGGTCCTGTGGTCAGGTTCAGTTATTAGCTTTTAAACTTTTTATTACTTAGTCTGACACCATGACATTTAAAATAGGAGGAAGTTTGGAGATAAATAATACGGAGTGATTTAGGATTTCAGAGCCCTACTAAAAATGTTCTGATGCACTGAAGGGCATCTGTAAGTTAGACATTGTTTATAGGTTTCTGGGTTTCTGATTAGAATCCAGGAGCCCCATGTTTTACAAGCTTTGGAGCTGGGTTGGAAGAAAATAGCTTGAGAGAACATTGGTAATTAGATTTGAGTTGTGAAGAAGGAGCCTTGGAAGTCTTTGCAAAATTAGGGGTCCCATCCAAACAGGCAGCTTGCTGGGTCCGTGGTTGAGCCCATCACGAGGTGGAATAACTCCTCGTTATTTGCATCAGCATCTTACTGGGAAATTATCTTCTACCTCTGGGGGCAGAGAGGGGAGGATCACCTGCATTGGTGCCTCAGCTCTTCCTTGCTCTTGTGACACGACTTTCCTCATTTTGAAAGAGGTCAGAGAGTAATAGTAGCGATCTACTTTTTTTTTTTTTAATACTTCCTCTTTTTTTCTCCCTTTGCTTCTCTGGCTGCAGTACAAGTAACTTGATTGGGTCATGGTACTTATGTGTGTTATTTCAATTATATACTGTCCATATAATTTAGAAAATATTTGTAATGACTACAACGAAAAATAATACAACTGCTGTGTGATGATATGGGCAATATGGGGCAGATGTCTAAGGACTTTTTCTGTTCTTTTGTCCTGAATATCTCCAGGATACGATTTTCCTCTGCCCAACAGACTCCCATTTATGTGATCCGTGGTTGTTCTGGGGAAAGGATGCCATTCTTCTTTTCTTGGGGAAAGAATATTTGGAATATTTACACATACTCACAGAAAGTCAGGGGTTGGAAGGAACGTTGAAAGATCATCTAGTTCAATCCCCCTGCAAGAGCAGGATCACTTACAATTAGGTCACACAGGAATGTGTCCAGGTGGGTTCTGAATGTCTCCAGAGAAGGAGACTCCTTGCTAGAAGAAAACCTGTGATCATGCAGTATGTTTAAAGAGTTAGCACAACTGTTGTATCTGTTGATGAGCTGATGTTCAGGAAAGTGTGCCCATATGTCTTCCTCATAGTCCCTTTATGGGCTCACACTGTCTCAGCTCTTGGCCTGGCTCTCCCAGGCATGGTGCCCTGTTGCTCCCGGAGAAGAGACAGGGCAGACTGTCTTGGTGAGATGTTACAGGACAATCTTGATGTTGAGAAGTGTTGCCACAGCTCTTCCCAGGGAGCGGGACGTCTGGCTACCATCACAGGGAAATTCTGGTGCTCAAGGGTCTCTTGGGTGTTCGGTATGATAAGGAACAATTGTCTGTTGCATTGAATGCATGAGTAAAAGCAGGACACCTCCATGGTTAAAATTTCACGGTGGCGTTTTCAAAAAGGAAGGAATATTTTGGAATGCGTATTTTTTCTTTTAGGGTTTTATTTTGGGGACCTGTTCTGAAATAAAACCCTAGCATAGATGGTTGTGGGGGCCAAAGCACAGCAGTAGTTCAAAGGCTGCTGTGTTAAGCTTAGTATTTGCATTGTTTTTTGAATGTGAATAACGTAAAATACTTTTAAACGTATATATTTTTACAAAAATGAAAGTGTTCAATGCTGTGCTGCAAAACTAAGGAGAGAAAACAACTCCATCTGGTTTTGGTCCTGAGTTTCTGACAAACCTTTTAAATGGAATGCCAGTTCACATCTAAAGACTCCTTTCTAATGGAAGTGTGGAGACTTCTTTAAAGAGGAGGGAAATAAATTGGGACTCATCTGTTCATTGACAAATGTATGCTCTGCAGAATCACGTCATCTGACTTAAGTCCTTTTTTCTGCCTTACTAAAAACAAACTCATGCTATTGGTACTTAATGCTGATACACACCGCACCCTGAATACTAAGTTGGAATGTATTTACAAATGTGAAAGAACCTGTGGTCCTTTCATGCATCAGGTTGTCATAGAAACTAATTAACTTTCATTTCTGTGTCAGGGCAAAGTAGCGTGATGCAGATGTAAATTGTAGTTCAGAAATCACCGCGATGAAACTGCGGAGAAAAAGGAAACATCAGAATCTTCAGAATTCCTGCAGGACACGGGGAACGCAGAATAGGCGATGGGAAGTTACAGTGTTAAATGCCTCATTTCACCAGGTCTTTTTTGCATAACCTGCTGCTTCAGAAGTGCTTGGAACATTACTGAACTGACAAAACAGTGTGGTCTGTGTATACTACCTTTGTGTATGTATGCGAAAACAGATGCGTCCTGGAGGAGTGCACATGTGCACATGGATGGAGTAGTGGAATTCTGATCAGAAATGGTGACAAGTACAGGCTACTTACTGCTATAGAGAAACTTTAAAAACTAACAGTATAACCTTTGCTTTCTCCAATGAATTAAGTGGATTTCTTTCCAGTTAGTTTCTCTCTCCTACGAGTTACTATAATTTTACGTGAAATGTGAATACATTAATATTTTAACTGTGAGAGGTATACTTTGACTGGCTTAAGTGGTAAAGGAATGTGATTACAAGATGATTTATTGGAAGTCATTAAAAAATGATTTATTAAGAGAAAAATGTTGTGTTAGTAAAGCTTTTTTTTTTTCTTTTTTTTTTCCCCCCCTCTGCTGAAGAAGGGGGTTATGCTGTCACGTTGCCTTCTTCAGAAGAGGAAAGCAGCCGGCAAAAAAATCAGGAAAGCATTTTGCTTTGGGGGTTACTGGCATGAATAGATTGTAAAGAGAGCGGCCAGCTTGCTTTTACAGCAGAGACGTAGCGAGCCTTGTCCTCTGGCGCAGATTTACTCTTAGTAGGCCCCGGTTTTAGAGGTAAGAGCGTGTGCATCCAGCCTGGCAGCCAGGCTGGGCAGGACTTTCCTGCACGCTTCCAGGAGTGATGACCAGCCTGCGCCCCTCTCCTTCCTCTGCTGCTCCCTCGATTTTATTTCTGCCACTGTTTGTGGGGCTGCACTGCGAATCAGATGAGTGGCTGATCCAGATTAGAATACCTTTTTCCCTCCTCTCCCTCTTTTCTCCCCCTTCTTATTCCACCCAACCCCCCAGCCCAATTCTGAGGAGGGTCATAGAAAGGAGCTGTAGGGAAGGGGTGGGCCTTTGGTGATTGTTAAAAGCGATGGCTTTCTTTAGATGATGTTTCTTAGATGGGGAATGGGAGAAAAAAAAGCCCCAGAGATCTGTAGCGGAGTGGGTGCACAGTTTAGACTTTAATGAATAGAAGATTTCTTGCTCTTGCATGCTCTCCCAGCTCAGAGTGTGAACTTAAACCAGAGTTGATAATATTGTACCTAGAAGGAAGAAAAAAAGTACAGAGGAAGATGTGCAAATAGGCAGTTTTCCTATGGTCGATTCTTTTGCACAGGAAGAAAGGGGAAAATATAAATGAGAATCATGGCAAAGCGAAAGACAGTCTTAGAACTTGATTATTTATCATCTGAGGCACTGTGCAAATGGAAGGTACATAAATAGCCCCCTCCCCCCCAACAAAGTAAGAAAGAAAAAGAAAGCAAAAAAAGTTGGGGGATCTATGATGTATTATCTCTTTCCTGCTCACTTTATTTGTTAAGTGGGGTTTTTTTTTGTTTTTCCTTCTGGCTACGCTGCAGTTTCTTGTTCTTATGAATAGCTTCGTTTCATTGTTTTGAAGTCAATGTACATTTCTTTTGAAATATGATGTAGAATGAGCTAGAGGAGAAACAATTTATCTGTTAAGTGTGTATTTCCTCTGTCTTCTTTCATTGTGTGTATATATATGTTTCTATATTCAGGAAAGTCATTGGCAACTCTCCAGTTGACTTCAGCAGGACAGGACCTGGCAATATAATTAGGCATATATTATTAAATGGAGGAGTCAATGTGTCACAGAAGAGTAATATGTCGCTTGCTGTAGATGTTGTAGAGGAAGGGTAATATGGAGAAAGATTTAAAGGAACAGTAGGCTAGATCTGAAATTTTATCAGCATAACAATCAAGTAATGGCTAATGGCAGACAGTGCTCCAATCGACGTCTTGTTGAACTCAGTCTAATACTGTTGTACCATAAATGAAACAACATGTACTCTTGTGCCAGTGGCCCATCCTCCTTTGTCTGTGTATATGGATACAAAAACAGCTTAACAGTTTTAGCAAGTACTAAGGGATTCCTGAAGCCTAGCTGTTGCTTGCACCTAATGTGTTCTGTAGGAAAACTTGACCCTCAAGTCTTTTTTGGGACCTTAGGTTCAAGTTCTGCAGCTGAAATGTCTGAACCACCTGAGACCACAACTCCAAAGTTCAGATGTACTTAAATATTCAAGAGGAGAACACTAAACTGAGACTGTTACCATAATGAAGCTTTAGGGATGTCTAGTGAAGGACCACTGTAGGTTTGGACAGATGCTTCTTCTGTGAATATGTTCTGTGTGGAAGGAGCATCCAGGGAGGCACCGGTGGTGACGGGGACAGGAGGAAGTGGTTGCAAAGCCATCAGACTCAGAAAAAAATGAGGAGGGAGGAATAAGTTTTATCTCTAAAGAAATCTGCATTTGGGAGGTGAGTGCAGTAGTCTTCGACATCTCTGTCACAGCGATACTGCTTGCCATGAAATCTAACCAGGCAAGGCATTGGTTACATCTCAGAGAATATAAAAGCTGCGTGGTCTCATATTGCATTTTTTTTTGTTCATTATTACTATTATTCAGCAAACTAAGGGGCTCTTCAGTAACTTTGTTCTCCTTCCTGCTACCCAGAGCAAATTGGATAGTTAGGGACTGACTGGAAAACTCCAAGGCATCCGCAGGAAATTCACATTACAATCAAAAGAAAGATTAATTAAGAAAAAGTCCTTTGTAAGAATAGTTGTGAGTGAACACGGTTCGATAGTGGGCACAAGCACTTGGTGGTATGTTGAATCTTCCCACAAGGCCATTTTACATAATTTATTAACAAGATCATTTTACTTTCTGATTTAAAAGATTTGTAACTATAAGCTCCTGTGTTTTCCCTGAACAAGTCACACAATGCACACAGTAGGCAAAGTGTTAAAGGGCTAGGAAAATATTATTTCATCACTCCTGTTCCATTAGAATTCACTTGGGTGGCTGAGAAAATGGTTTATGGATTAGAGAGAGAAGAACAAGCTAAAACATTTCATACCTTCATCTCTGATAAATTCCCCAAACTCATTCTTCGCATCTGAGCCATAAATAACAACCATGCTTTTTGCTAAAAAGAGCTTTTTTCCTGTACCAGGTCTTTTGTCTTGGAGATGAATGCTATAATAAATTTGAAGTCTTAGGGGGGGCATTGTTTGAACTATAACATTATGGTTTACAACTGTTGGTTCTATTATGAGGAGGATAAAAAGCGACTATGAAGCTTGATCTCTGTCATAGAAACAGATTAATATTTCAGCCTTCAGCTTGGGTCAAGTGTATGATTTTTCCCAAAAGCACCTTAGCAATTAATTATTATTCTGTTGCATTTAAAATCTTACCCCTTTAACCACCTTTTAACCTTATCCAAATGTTATGCTTACTTTAATTCTGTATCAAATGATTTGGTTTAAGTTTAAAAATTATGCTAGAGATCCACACAGGTAGGAAAGTTTTATAAGATTACATTTTTTGAAAACAAAGATTTATCAAAAGGCATTTGGTTTTTTTGAGGTACCCTTTCCTTTTAACTGGACAATATTTGTTTAGAAATCAAGATTGCACTTAATTGGATGTGTGCTATCTCCTCAAGATCAATGCATACAGCTCAGATGTTGGCATTAATAAGCAAGCAAAGCCTGCTTGTAACTGTGAATTAGAATAATGAAAATTACTGTACCCATAAGCTATAGCTTTCAGAGCTTTTTGTCAGAAGATCCTCAGGAAGAAAATAGCATGCCTTGTCTTTTAGGTTCTCTTCTGCTTTCCCTGCACAAGCTGAGCTGCTTAAATTTATAGCTTTGAATAAACTTGAGTTTGGTACACCTCGGAAAACTGAGATCACGGTGAAGGTCCTATTTGACTACCTTGCTCACCTACTGGCACAAAGTTGGCTGGGCAGTAGCAGTGTCAATCTGATGAGTAAATATAACAAGTAAAGCTTCCTATCAGTACCACCTGCTTTTCTGTGTCTGTTTTAGTCTTGGTTATTCCTAACGCCTATGAGTTCTGGCTATCAGGTCCACGTTTACTAGTCACCTTTGTCTGGATCTAGCCCGAAGGGGGTGAGCTTGCAATGTACTTGTTACCTCCAGTGGGAAAAGTGGACCCAGTTTTGATGAAACTGGGGAAGTTGGGCTGTCCAGAGAAACTCCTCTACTTGGAACTTCTCTGGCCAGTACAGACTGGATGTGTGCGTGGAGAGATGGGGAATGCTACTTACATAACACAGTATTTCATATCAGGTATTTTTCAAAAGTGTAATCAATTTTAATTGCAGCTTCTAAGACATCAGACCTCATCTTTTCCACCTACTTAATTGTATTGATTATGTGCAGCTCCAGTATCACTTGCCCAGCCCCAAACACCCTTATTCAAGCACTCATCCTTAAAATATCTGACTGTAGATCTAAGGTCTTTCTTAGCGTTTGGCTGTATAGAGACAATCTTTAGGTCTTTATCTTCAGGTCACTTCTTCGGTATCTCAAAATGGTTTATTTGTCTGCGGGCATAAAATCAAGTTATCAACAAGTAACAAAAGAAGACCTTAGATATAACCAAACCTGATACTAATATTATCTAAATACACATAATTATAGCTAAGAGCAGAATAAAAGGAAAAACATGTGAAAAGTTGTATTGTAAAAAAAAGTTACTAGCTATAGAATGCTGTAACATTTTGCAAGGCCTCAGTGAGATGTCTACACAAATATATATTGCTTTGTGTATCAAAATTTTCAAAAGCAAAGCAATAACAAGTCAAATTTATGTTTAAGAAAAGACATTGAGAGAAAATGAAACAAAATGTATTTTTCTAAATAATTTGAAAGTTACTAAAAGTTCAAAATTATATTAAGAAATTATTATTTTTTTCAATACTTTATATTGTTTCTTTATACATATGTAAGTTTTGTATGTTAAGTCAATCTATATATATGTTAGTGCTGTTAAGTATATGGTGTACAACAACAGAAACTGTTATAGTGAAAGAGCTAATCTATGCTACTTGTTCTGTGGAAGTTTTTTTAATTTTTTAATTTTTAAAATTTTAAATCACAGTCATTTAGAGAAGAGTAGCCAAATGTAAAGTAAGGGGCTAGGCTGAAGTTGATATGCTGTCCAACTACATGGACACAGTTGGGGTTTTACTCCTCCCTTTCCCCACAAACCAGGCTGGAACAGGATAGCTCTGTATCTGTCGCAGCTGTTTTTGAACAGCTTTCTTTTCTACATGGAAAGAGACTTCCATCCCTCAGTTACTGCTCTGTGAAACTAAAATAAATGAAAAATGAAATCTGACTTGTTTTGGTATCTTGTTTACTAAATCTGTTCCCCTATTTAGATTGTCAGTACATCCTATGCGATAATTTATTTATTCTCCTTTTTTCAAATGGAAATAGCATTTTAGATTTACTAGGGAAGAATATTTGCTGATTTACGGAATACAGTGTCTGAACTCCAGAAATCTAAAACTGTGAGGTCTTAATCTTTATTCAGTGTGTCTTATGAAAGAATAAATATATTTGTTAATATATTGTTGTATAATTCTAAGTCAAACTTAATTTTATTAGCTTTAAAAAAAATATTTTATTCACATCAAAGTGCATAATATAAAACCAAATTTTAAATCATACCTTAAATTGAAGTTCATCAAAGGATTTACCTGGAAATGAAGGAGCTACATTGCTGTTTTAGTTTTGTCTTGGGTCATAAATTCATTTTTTCCTGTCATAGCCTTTTCAGTCAGCAATGAGGAAGAGGAGAGTGTGAACTCTTGGCTTTTTGGAGCAAATTTTACTTTCAATTGACAAACCTTAATGCTTTTCTGAAGTGAAAATTCTACTTTTATCTGAAAAATCAGCATTTGTTTAAAACAGCTTGCTAGGAGTCAAAACCCAAAAAAACCATAAAAAAATTCCCTTTTACCTAGACTTGACCTAATGTTTGCTATCATATTTGTATACTCATATTTAAGATAAGAAAATTACATTTAGCACCTTAAAGCATTCAAGATTTATATCACCATTGATTAGCAAGAGTTGGAGGAACTGTGCCTGGACTAAAATCAAGCTCATGGTGTAAATCTTGTGATTTACAGATGAGAAATAGTGAACTGGCTTTTTTTTTTTACTTTTTTATTTTCCTCCCCCCCTCCTTTTTTTTTCCCTATTTGAAAAGCTGTGTATTTCTGAATGAAAATCAAGTGTTGAAGTGGAAATCAAAAAGGGAAAAGTAATTTTCAAAGGATAAAAATGTATACAGAAAACTGAAGAACTAAAGACAGTGCAATCTTTGGGGGAATACTTGTGGTAAATGACTTCGTTCCTTTAATTCCTGTAGTGCATCCTTACTGATTGACATCTGAATGGCAGTAATTTGGGGTAATGGGTAGCTACTAATTGAGGGTGAGCTTCACTACTTTGCAGAAGAACATGCTCAAGACCTTCCAGTATAACACTCAAATCCTGTATTAAGTGCATAAATTGGTATAGGATTTTCTGTTAGCCTTCTCCGTACGGGTTAATTCTATCAGGTCTGCTTATGACAGGCGCTAAAGTGTGCTTGAAAGATGTCTGTATACATATGGTAATTTCTGACTTGTGGCTCTCTTTTCTCTGTGCAATGTGGTATCTACCAGCATTATGGCCAAAGATACATTTTTATTGTGCTATTCTGCCAGTATTTCTGTGCCTATTTCATTGGAAGAGTTTCAGATGGGTATTCTGCTTCCCGGTGTGTAAAACTGAATGGTTACAACCAGCCTTGTCTATGATGATTGTATAGATAACTAGGTTACATAGGTATACTAGAACACTGGTGTGAGATGATACTGCTTTTCCCAACATAGTTCTCAAGAAGTTGACTTGCTTTTTGGGTGGTGGGAGGTTTTTTGGGGGTTTTTTTTTTTTTTGGTACCAGTTGATTTTAAGTGGTGATGTATGAGTCAGAAATCAAGTAGTTTGATTCCTAGTGTTTTGCTGAGCTCACAGGAAGATTGCACAGAGCCCAAAATAGTGTCTTGTTAGGGGTATTTTTAGCATTAAACCCTGGGTTAGTGTTGGGACGTGTGGATGACATGGGAATGTGAGCAGGACCTGAGAAGACTGCTCAGTCTCAGTGAGTATTTACTCTGGGGGGTGTGTGTGTGCGTGTTTAAATTTTACATGCTGGCCTACAGCTCTCAGCCGTGAGATCTCAGTATTTCTTGTATTTCTCAAAGGGGCACTGGGTATCTCCTCTGTGAACAGCTGATAGAAGAAAAGCCTGTTTCATTTGTGTTGGAAAGAGAGGGAATGACAAAGAATATCCTCCCCCTTCCCCAGTGGAATGGGAAGGGGGAAGAAAAGGAGGAGGGAAAGCCCATCTCCAGGAGATGAGGGCAGGAGGTAGAGGGCATATCTAAAACTTTTCTGCAAAGTGATGCAAAACTTAAGAGTAGTGTTCTTTCCACTGTAAAAATTGTGGATAAAAAATCCTGGCTACTTTAAAGGTAACCAAAGTTCATCAAAGTTTATAGTGGGGATTTTATGATGACAGAAGGGATTTTATCCCTAAAATAGCAGGGAATGACAGTGCTGCTGTGTACCTGCGAAGCATGCTTGTTACCTTTGCCTTGCCTAAACTAGGAAGAGGTTTGAGGTCCTGAAGGAACTGCTGCATGATATATCCCATTGCCTATCCTTGCCTGTCTTGGGGGGTGAGAAAGGCGCTGACATCTTCATGTCCACGTGTCCAGCAGGAACACTAAGTGCAAGACTCTAGAAAGGAAGAGGCCTGTACGTGGAGGCCTGTATGAGTTAGAGACATATATACATATTTTTAAGCGTTATCAGCCCTATTAGCATTGAGTTGATGAAACTAGTAAGTCTTGGTTTCAAAAGATGCCGGGAAGCTCTGGCAGGATGCTAAATTTTGAAGCAAGTGGTGAACGTTTGCTGGCCCTCTACTAATTCCTGGCAAGCACCAGGATCGAGCCCAGTGGCTCCCAGGCAGTCAGTATTCAATAAAGAGCACGAAGGTGTTATTTGATGACTGAAGATTATTCGAAAAGGCAAAAAAATTATAAAAAGGGTCGAAGTGAGTAGTAATAATAAAACCCCCTCTTCATGTGAATCTGTTCGGGAACCTTTTTTTTTTTTTCTTTTTTTTTTTTTGCATGTTATTAGCAGACAGGCCTGTGTCCTTTCCTTTGATGATGGTAACAAGTTCTATGACATTGCCACTTTGAGTTCTTGCTTCATTAGATTGGGTGACTGTTTATTTGAAATTGTAATGAAATATTTACTTTATAGAGCTATAAGGATTAGCGGCGATAATTGAGTGAGGCTGATCCGGAGCTTTCAGTGTAATAGGGCCCCCTTGTTTGAATACAGAGCGCGGGGAGAATGGAGGGGCGAGGGGGCGTGTTTCTGCCTGTCACTTT
>VZTU01019555.1:157723-241844 GCA_013400835.1 Zapornia atra | reverse complement strand
TCTATGATTCTATGATTTCCTTTAAACAGCTGACTTACCAACCTCTGTGATTTCCCTGTCAAGGTGCTCACTCTGTTACCACATTGTCTTAGGGCTCGTGCTGCAGGTATGCTGACCTGTGGCACTATTTTGTTGTGCTCCTGCTGTGTTGCCCAGCACAAAAAAGGAATATTACTGCAGCCTAATTTGGTCTGTTATTGTAAATAGAATTCCAAGAACTGAAACGATGAGGGAGAGAGGCAGTTTCCTCTAGAGAACAACTTAAAGGATCCAAGGTAGAGGTGCAATGTCAAATGATGTCCATGTAGGGAAAACAAATTAAAACATGGCTGGCCTCTAGAGGTTCACAGCTGAACAGGAGAAAGCATAGGAACGTAAACCACATCCCAGAGCTCGGTTCTGGCAAGGTCAGACAGACATTGAGACAGATCTCAGGCTTTGTAATTGCCCGTTTAAAATCTTGTCCATTAGGCCCAGTGTTGTGCAAGTCAGTGAAGTCGTGTTATTTATCAGAAAATCATTGGGAAGAAGGTGTTTTCAAAAGCAATTTCCCCCTTGGGAATGTGCCTCTCCGTTGCTTTGTATAAACGCCCCGCATCAAGCCTGGCAGGTTGAATGGTGCTGTCCTGGCATATCCTGGCTGTGCTTTGCAGGATGAAGGAGTGGTAATTTCCAGCTGACGGTTTTAGAATAAATTTTGTTTGTCAGTTGCTGTTTTCTTTATCCTTACAGACATATCTAAACAGAGACAAATGTTACCAAACAAGATATTAATATAAAAAAAAAGAGAAAAAGTGCAGCTGTTTGTCTCAGGTTTTGAAATGAGTTTGTTTTAGCTGGATCGACAAACTGAACCCTTTCATCCCCAGGCCTTTCATCTTTGCTTTAGCTGAAGGTTGGTGCTTTTATGTAAAGCAGGTGATAAGATTGGGCAGGAGTCTTCTGGATCTAGAACCCTAACATACTTTTATGAGAGCTAAAGGACCGTTTCTGTGGGCCCAAAAGCAGTATCAGTCTCCTAAACCTTCATGGACGAAGAGGAACAAGGAGCAAAGTTGTTTTAGCATGGGATGCACAAACAGGAACAGGGTTGGATGGGCCCTCGTGTGCAGTTTGTTGCGTTCCTCTGTTTGAAAAAGAAAAGCCATTTCTGGTGGCTGACCTGACCCATCACAGCTGGACAGGGCCAACACAGGTTCCCAAATACCGACAAGCCATGGAATGAATATTCTTAAAAGACATTTGTATGTAACTAGAAGTAACATGAGCATTCAGGGAAAATGTGACAGACTGATGTCATGCTTTACTCTCAGGGCAGAAAGTCATACCACAGTGGATCAGCTGAGGTCAGTAGCACATCTCTCATCCCTTTGCTATCCCAGCATTCCACCCCTCAGCTCTGGAGGGCATTGTTGCTCTATACAAGCTGTTGTGACTCTGCCCATTCCTAAGGGAAAGGGGTAGTATCAGAACTATTTTTGTTTCCCTGGATCTTTTGAGGGACTTCTCTACCTCCATCTTGAATTCGGGACCATGAGCAGTGAAAGCTCCAGGGTTGTCTTCCAGGGGACCACTTTGTCGGGTGCTATCAGGTCCCGCAAATGAGAAGTCTGATTTTCCTGGTTCCAACTGAAACTACCAGTGCTGCCTCCAAATTCAGTTTAAGTCCTTCTCAAGTCCTGTTTGTCCAGAGCCATGATCCCACTTCATCACAGCCCTGAAGACAGCCCAGGGCAGAGATCACGTGCGAGGCCCCATGTCTGTATTTAAAGTGAGTTACGGAAATCAAGAGCGTGACCAAAATCCATTTCTCCTGTGTCAGAACCAACCAGATCAGGATGGCAAAACCATTCATTCCATAACAGCCTTGTCCAAGGTGATCTTCTCTTGCCAGGTACATTTTTCTTCTCTACCTGGTCCAGGTTTATGGCTGGAGGGGAGACAAAAGGCAAGAGTATCTGCTCTGTTAAGTACTCCCAACTTAATTATGTTTCCTGTTGTAGTGAGAGTGATATCTCCACTATGATCTGCACATACCTCAGTGGGTTCTACAGGCACTGGAGTGTTAGCAGAAAAGCAAGAGGCTCAATGATTCCCCAAATAAGACATTGCTTGAAGACTGGGAATGAAATGGGTGTCAATTTGGCAGCCCCTCCTGGAGACACACCAGTCCTTTGGCGTTTCTCGGGGTGAGATGTGGCTTTCTGTTCTCTTGCTTGCAAGGAGGTGTCTAAGACAATCTTTTTTATTCCTGCAGGGAATTATGCATGAGACCAGACCGATTTTCACAGCACAGTTCTACCCAGATGCAAATCCTGGGCCAAGGGACACAGAGGTATTGTGTGAGGGCCAGTCTGAGCTTGCTTTCAGGTGGCCTGGAGTGTGCAGATATGTATCAGCTACAGTGACAAGCCTTTATGTTAGTGATGGTCCTAAATCTTGGTTTTGGAAATGTTGGGATCCTAACAGAAGGCCCAGACATGCATAGGCTTGTGTCTGCTAAGCTCCATCCGCAGCTAATTACAATCAGCAGCAAGGCGTCTATTGACTTCTGTGGGCTTTTGGATCAATGATTCCATTCATATGATGTGTATGCTTTGAGTCCTGGTGGGATTATTTGTGTGTTGGAAGTTACTGAAGTGCTTAAGCCTTTGCAGAATCAGGCTCAAATCTCTTGTACCTGGGGTGATTGCAGAAGGAAAAGGATTTTATCTTAACAGAAGAAATACTAGCCAGATGCGTTGTAATAAAATCATTAACTTTCTAATACATTTTAGTTCCAGTTTCAAATTTTATAATTACTGTAGAGTTATGTAAATGGATTCACACTTCCCCACTCTGGTTCTCCTAAGTGAAATGAAATTTTAATCCCCCATCTGTGACTTCGCACAAATTCTATAACAACTGGTTGCGTAGTCACAGAGTATGACTAAGCAGCAACAGGGGATGTGGAAGGCAAAGGAGGCATGTCTGAACATAAATAAACTGTTTAGCATTTCTTGAGAGAGGAAGATGGCAGAATACATAGAAGTGCTTATTTTAATCTTAATTTGATGATGTTGATTGAACCTGCAAGTAAATCTCTTGATATCAAGAAGTTTCCTAGCAATCTGATTGACTACTGAATCTCAGAGAAGTGGAAACAACACTCAGCTGTGTCTTCGCCAAATCTGCACGCTCCCACTGCTGGGATGGGTGTGAAAACAGAGTGCCTGTCCTGTGAGGCTTGCAGGGCACGGCCCTGCTCCTTCCGGAGGCGATTCCCAGGAGCCAGCTTCAGGAGTGGTGTGGACAGCAGCTCTGCGAGAGCAAGGCAGGTGGGGAGGCTGTCTCACTATCTGCAGCTGCCTGCAGCTGGAGTCATGCTGCCTCCCCTGCCTGGCCTGGCTGCAGAAGGCTTTTCTCATGGCTGACCTGGGATCTCCTCTGGAAGGACAGTACCGACTTGGCACAGCTGCTGTGCCAAGATCCACCTGTTCAGACCCCAGCTCTGTGGCAGGCTCCATTCCAGATGGTTCCTTTGAGGTGGTTAAGTGTATGGTCTTCTGTATTTTCGCTTTTAACGCACACTCATTCATCACACTGCCAGCCATACACAAGCAGAACACAGACATGACTGATAGGCATTTTCTTTCTGATATGACCTCACTCTCTTGAATGCAGCTTTGTCAGATATGTCAAAGTCGTTAAATAAATTCAAATAATGATCCTCTCTTCTGGTTCTGATGGTGTAATTCTGCCTTCTGACTGCAGCAGAGCAGAGGTGATTGCTTGAGCTCACAAATGGCCTAATTTTTTTCCTTCTTTGCTGGGTACTTATTTATTTCCACTTTGGGGATTAATACACGATGTTTCTTTTTCCTAGTTCCTGTTTGATTCATTCATTTCACTGGTTAAGAGAGGGAAAGGCACTACTGTTTCCTCAGTCCTGCCCAAGGCTGGAGCGACAGCTACCAGAGTGGAGGTCAGTGTACAGGTACTCCTTACCCACACCTGTCAGTCAGGCTGGGCTAGTTCCTCCTGAACCTGCAGTACAAAATGGCATGGAAGGCTCACCATGGAAATGAGACGAAGCTTCTCTTACAAAAGGCCTGTCAGCTGCCTGTCTCCCAGTCATCAGGCATCTCTTGTGTTATTAACTCCCTTTTCTTTGAGAAAAGTTTTAAGATCTGGTGTTTCATGTATTTTTTCCTTTGTAGTTCTCCCAAGTAGGGTACTCTCATAGCAGTATATGAGGTGCCCTGGGATAACCTGACCATGAGGTTTTGTGCTGGCAGCATAATGTTGATCCTCTGTTGCTTAGCAAATAAGCCTGAAATTCCTAGCGTGAGCTGAATTTCACAGTTTTGATGTCTTAGAAGGTAACTGGACTTTGTGGGCTGCCAAAGTGAGGCATGGTTATCTATAAGCACAGGATACAATCAGCAACTTCATTGTATGCCCTGTGTTTCTCTAACCAGAGATATATGGGAGAAGTCCAGTGGAAATATTCTTAGAAGTAAAACTGCAGTGGTTTTGGAGGTGACCTTTTCTTCTCTTCTTAGAAATTAGGTTTTGTAATTTAAGGCTGTTCGGTGCTGCACGGGCTCTGTTATTTCAACATCCACTGCCATGGGACTGACTTTTTTTAATGGTGTTTGACACTTCTAGGTCTCCAAAGTTCTCATTCTAGGATCTGGGGGCCTGTCAATCGGTCAGGCAGGGGAATTTGATTACTCTGGATCCCAGGCTGTGAAAGCCATGAAGGTGAGAGTATACTCTGCAAATACTAACCTAATGTAATTTGCTTTCCCTTCTGATAGCTAACTATGATCATCCAGCTATGGTATCACCGGGGCAGGGAAGCTGGTGAGAATAAATGACAGTAGGGAAATGTAGGTGTGTTTTTGCTTTGAATTTGTTGCTGAGTGATGCAAGTTAACCACTCAGAGTTACCTTCCGAAGAGAGACATTCCCAAGGTTTCCATTGCACTCTTCAAGCAGTTTATTTGTGATGTGTGACTGGTCGCTCCAGGCTTGTCATATTGAATGGAAATGAAGAGGAGGAAGATGGTCAGCTCTGCCTGAGCTGAAATTACTGAAACTTCTGTGATATGCCAACATGCTGCAAGGCAGACAAGTAGCAGCAGCTGAATGGTTGGCAGCTGCCAGGACTGGTACGCAAAAGAATTTGAACCCCTTATCAAAGCAGTTTTTCAGAGTGGTATTTATTTTGAATGAGATTAACTTTTTAAAATTCATATATGCCAGATTTTGTTTCCAGAATAGATTCATAATCTTGAAAGGAATGAATGAAAAGTCATTAGTTTAATTTTGTACAGTAAACTTATTACCCACTTTGTGATGTTTGCTTTCTGAAGACTGGAGAGTGGTATTATTCCAAAGCAAACAAAATAGGATGTGTACTTCTGTTCGTGCCTGAGAAATGCATGCATCTCAAACTGTGCTTGCACTGAAGCATCCTGCGTAGTGTGCTCACTTGGTGGGTTTGGGAGTCTCATTTGCTCTGGCTGTTTCATGCTACAAAAGTGCAAAGCACCTAGAAGGGGTGTTAGAGGAAAACCTTGTGCTAGGAGAAGATATAAAGCATTGCAGTTTCCCAGTGACGGGGTTATTAATGGTAATGGAACAGTTACCTGAGCCCCAGCTACGGGGCTCACGTCTAACCTGATGTGAAGAAGGAGGAGAGCTTGTGGTGGTCTGTCTGTCAGATTCAGAGCAGATGGAGCAGCTGCCTTCAAATGGGGCGGTGATTGCAGGTTGCTCTGAGACTGTTCTGACATCAGGGACGTTCTATTTCTGTGCTGACCCTGGAGTCAAGGAAGGGAAAAAATCAATTACAGTAATCTTAAATATAATCTGGGGTTGCTCTCCGTTGGTCCCAGTGTTACAGCACACCTTGTATATGCTTTGTTTGTGTCCTGTATTGCTACTGCTGGCTACGAGTTCAAATTGGCCACGTCATCAAGAAAACAAGAACAGGTTAGGAGTGGATGATCCCAGAGGTGGTGAGTGCAGATAATCACCTGAGTTGGAAAGCAGGCATCTCTCCCTTCTTTTTTTTTTTCTTTTTCCCCATTTGTCCTTCAAACTCAGCTCCAGTTTGTGGAAGAAAGTTGGGTTTTTTAATGAAAAATCTCCCTAGCTTGACCTCCAACAGTGCCCTTTCCCTTCCTGTGGCCACCAGGCGGCTGCTGTGATCTGCAGGCTAATCAGCAATTCCAGCCGCAGTCTTGCACTTCCTGACCTTGCCTCTGGCAGAGTGATTTACAGCTGCGTGAGGGAGAAGGCGGTTGGTCAGCGGCTGCCAGGAGAAAGCTGCAGAGCATGGGTGGGAGAGAACAGGGACAATTAACAGGAGCCAAGAAAGATTTCTTTCCTCTTGGACTTTTTTTTTTTTTCTCTTCTTTTGGTTATAAATAATCAACGTTGAGTCTCATTGCTGGATGTTCTGGTTCATTCTGCTGTGTGCTTCCTAGTTTGTTGGATGCCAATTCATTGTAAGAATGTACCGGTTCATTGTAAGAAGGTGCTGTTGAATATTTGGTCCTACAGATAATGGGCACATCTTTTAAAGAGTAAAAACCCATTGAGTTGGGACTTCTCCAGTCAGTGAATTTTATCTCTTCTTTTCCTTCCCTGTTCCACACGTTTCCAAGGACAGTGTGCTTCAGTGAAAAAAAAATAATCTAACTTTTAATGGGGAAAAACGTCAGCAGAAGCATAGAGCCAGTCTTTAAGGCAGTATTTAAAGTTAGCTCAGCCTGGTACAAGATACCAGAAGTCCATTATGAGGAGAGTCCAGGCTTTCTGACCTCTACTGTTGGCAAATTGCTTGTGGAACCCCATCTCTCTTGCTGCCACTCTGTTAGCTCTTTTTCCCCATATGCCTGTTTTAATGCAGATGTTAATTTTTCAGGAAGAAAACGTGAAAACTGTTCTCATGAATCCTAACATCGCTTCAGTGCAGACCAATGAGTGTGGCTTAAAGCAGGCTGATGCTGTTTACTTCCTCCCCATCACTCCACAGTTTGTCACGGAGGTCATCAAGGCAGAGCGTCCTGATGGATTAATTCTGGGCATGGGTGGCCAGACTGCTCTCAACTGTGGTGAGTATGGTAAGAGGTGCCTTGGAAGGCAAACTCATGGTTCTCCCCAGGGGTTCAGCAGATTCTCTTTGTAGGGATGTACAAGACCTATGTGCCTTGTACAGTGCCCAGATTACTAAGTGATACAGGCAGAGATACTCGCTGTGGGGGAGTAATTGCTAAGATGTGAGCATAACATCTAATTGCTGGGTTTGATGCTTTGAAGTAATTCATATATCCTCCTTTGCAGCTTAAGTCTTAGTTACCATAGTTGAATTGAGGGTATTTGGACTACTTAGCTACATTTAGCTTCTTGCAGTGGTACCCAGCCATTTTGCAGATGATGGCCAAGCAGTAGCTTTACTAATAGTTCCAGGTTCCATAGATTTTAGGACAGAGACTTTCACGTTATGGGTGTAGTACTGATTAATAAAACGATCTGGTGATGATTCCAGACAAGTTGTCGGCTAGTCAGGTATCTCCTGAGTACTTTCTTCTTCATCTGCCATCTGTCCTCAAAACTGTGGTTTTCTTTACTCTGCAGGAGTGGAACTCTTCAAGCAAGGAGTCCTGCAGGAGTATGGTGTGAAGGTCCTAGGTACATCTGTTGAATCCATCATGGCTACAGAGGATAGAAAGCTTTTTTCCGATAAGCTGACTGAGCTAAATGAAAAGATTGCTCCTAGCTTTGCAGTGGAATCGGTAAATCAGACAATTTTGAAGATGTGATTACTATTACCATTGCCCATTTGAGTTATTAAAAAAGAATAAAATTCTAGTTTTGAGTGAAGGCTGAATGCAACTGTGGATACCGTAATTTGTACGCTTTCATCAGCACTCCACAGTGATTGATGCTGGCTCACCATGATTTAAAATGAGTGAAAATGCAATTAAGCACTTGGAAAGCCTAAGCTAATTTACCCATTGACAAGAGAAGTAAATTAGGTTGGGGTGACTTCTGTGCTGCAGCACAAAAATATCTAACATTTCAATGGCTATTTTTTTTAAATTGACTTCTTGCAAAAGCCAATTAGACTTAGGATTTTGAGGTCCTCAAATTCAGCAGTCCTGAAATCATTCTTGAGGATGGGAGTATGAAAACAAAAAATTCATTCAGTGGGAAGGCCTGGTTTTGTTCAGAGGAAACCGAATAGGTGTTAAACCAGGATGTCTGTTGGAGGGGGTTATTTCATTGCCTAAGTCTGTGAAGACAGACCAGCTAAGGACATTGCCTGTGGAAAGGCAGCAAGGAAGTTAACACATAACTAAGGGCAGAAGTCACCTCCTTGTTTATGTTCCAGTTTTCTGCTGTTTGGCAGAAGAAAGCAACATTACAAAGCCAACTTTTACTCTTTTCATTTTACCTTCAGGCAGCTTGGTGTCTTACTGATGGGCTTTCCAGATAACTGTGTAACCAGAGTTAAAGACTATTAATCTTAATTGTTATCGTGTGTCTGAAATGTATTCCCCTCTCCTTTAAGATTGAAGATGCTCTGAAGGCAGCTGAAAAGATTAGCTACCCAGTTATGATACGTTCTGCTTATGCCCTTGGTGGCCTGGGGTCAGGCATATGTCCTGATAAGGAGACTTTGCTGGACCTCGGTACGAAGGTATGTCTGCAATTGCAAGCTCTGGGAATTGAGCTGGACACCTGGTTTTCTTAGGTATTCTTCTGATAGTCACAGACATTGGCATTGTACATACCCTACCTTTCATTTTATCTGTAAAATGTTATCCTAATTTTTCTAATGCCCTCTTGTCATAATTCCTGCTGAATTGGGAAATGAAGATGGTTAAGTGGCAGAGATCTGTTAAAGTCATGAGAAACAAGTCATAATTTGAGCAAGTGTTTCAGCAGTTTTGATCTGTATAGAAACATGGTGGGCTCCTTTCACATGAGAGGTGTCAAGGAAGTTGAAACATTTGAAAAGTTGAGTGATAGTGTAATATCAGGGACAGAAACGCTGTGGGGCTTGGGGCCTCTGCTGCATCCCTGTCTAGAGATGGCATTTTTGCTAGGTCAGAAGCTCATGTAGAAATTTGACAGGGTGGCACGTCATAATTTGACATCCACCAGCTGTCTCTGGCTATGAAGAGACAGCTCTTTTTCTATAGGAAATCTGGGATTATGTTTATAAATTAGCTGTGAAAAGTAAACAGATAGTTGGGTAAAACAAAACAAAAGCTTTTTCCTTGGCAAAAATGCAGAACTTTAGGAAATAAATCTCTATCAGTTGGTCTCTAAGGTTCTTGGTCTTTTCCTGATTTGCTGAGCCTCTTAATCTTTCAAGTATCTCTGGAAAGAAATGCTGCTGATGCCAGTGTGTAAAAAGGACATTTTTGTATTCCTCCACACTGCTGCCATGCAAACAGACCTTGGGTCCCGTGTGCTTAGTGCTGAACAAACATCTGCTCAGGCAGTGCCTGGCAGGGAGGCTCAGTGGACAGGGCTGACGGATGCAGGAGGCGGCAGTGCTGCAGTGCCCTCATCTTACGGATTGATGGCTGAGGTTGGAAACACTTTGCCTGCCCAAACACAATGTGGGCTGTGCGTAGAGGAAGCAGAAATCCCCCCCGAAGCCCTGGGAGTGAAACTGTCTGAAAGGTTTATATCAAAACATTTTTCAGTAAGAAAACCTGGGTTTGATCAGCATTGCTTGGTGTTTTGTTGGGTTTTTTTTAAAAAGCTGTTTAAGCATCTCAGATTTTCCCTAAAATCTGTAAAGCAGCTGTTCTTTATAAGCATCTCATTATCTGTAAAATTTTAGGAGGGGGACAGTTCATATTTTTAGTAATCCTTTCATCTTTCTGAATCCTTTTTTATTTTCTACTGAAAGTCTGATCCTGTTTTACTTTCGAAGTAAATGTTTTAATTTTTTCAAAAAATATACTTAAAAAGCTTCAGCATTTTGAATGGAGTAGAATATATGGACTGTTTACTTTGGAAGGAACCTACAACGAGCTTCTAGTCCTGACCAGTTCAGGGCTGTCCAAAAGTTAAAGCATGTTGTGCCTCTTAAACACTGACAGGCTTGGGGTGTTGACCACCTTGCTAGGAAGCCTGTTCCACTGTTTGATGTACCTCTTGGTAAAGAAACACTTTTGAATGTTAAGTCTAAACCTCCCCTGGTGCAGCTTTGAACCATTCCTGTGCCTCCTATCACTGGACCCCAGGGAGGAGAGATAAGCACCTCCCACTTAGCCTTCTCAGGAAGCTGTAGAGAGTCATGAGGTTGCCACTTAGCCTCCAAACAAGATAGGCCCAAAGTCCTTAGCCTCTCCTCATAGGACATACTTTCCAGCCCTTGCACCAGCTTTCCAGCTCTCCTCTGCATGTATCAGGGACCTTCATGCCCTTTTTAAACTGTGGGGCCCAGCACCTCACACAGCACTCCAGGTGAGGCTGCACCGTCGCTGAACACAGCGGGACAATGGCCCCTTTTGACCAGCTGCTCGTGCAGTGTTTGATGTCCCCAGGATGCGGTTTGCCCGCTGGGCTCCCAGGGCACACTGCTGACTCATACTGAGCTGCCATCCACCAGCACCCCCAGATTCCTTTCTGCAGGGCTGCTCTCCAGCCATTCCTCTCCCAATTCATGCTCATGCCCAGCGTTATTCGGCCCTAGGTACAGCATCCAGCATTTTGACTTGTTAAATTTCACCCTATTAATCACAGCCCAATGCTCTCATTGATCTAGGTCCCTCTGCAAGGCCATGAAAACCAATATGGGTCTTGTTGAATTAACTGAACTTCAGACGCTCAGTGCCACAGCCCAGCAGAAATCCTGTTCTTTTCCGTTACGGAGATGATCTGTAGGAATTCTGTGAGCTGGATTTTCAGACACTGGACTCTGAATTGTATACGACTGAGATATCTAAACAGTGATGGGTGTTTCCTGGAGCTAGTTCAAGTAAACCTGGCCTTGAGTTCTGGTCTCCATAGTCTGCTTCTTTTGAGTGAGGGGAGGCAACAGACAGTAACACAGGGGCAGGGCAGATTGTCTTACAGGAGTGGTGAGGTGTTCCCACTGCAGCACCACAAACTCAGTGCCAGCTTAGGCTGGGTGTGAAGTGCCCCTCCTGAAACTATTTTTTCTTCTTTTTTATTTTTTGGGTTTTTTTCCTTTGCATTTGTGAGTTTGGCAGCTGAGCTAAGGGCTACGTTTGAATAACAGCTCGAGCTAACGGCAGAGGGGACCAGACTGAAGACTGATTCATGGGCAGCATTAAAACAAGAAGCTTTGCTAAAGGATGGATTGATAATGTTCCCATTACTTTCTAGGATTTTAAGGGAGAATTGATTAATGGTTTTTATCTGCTAATATTAAGGCCATTTATTCACTTGGATTATGCTCATTTACCAACAAACTGTATTTTTCATTTTGCACCGAGGAGCGCTCTCAAGATTAGTTTAAGAATAAATCACGAATCTTGCTTCTGGTTAGTATGCCAATGATAAGCAGCATTATTAGTGCTATTAATTACCTAGTGTTTCCTGGCACCCACACTCCCCATCGCTTAGTCATTTAGCTTTCTGCAGAGTCCTGCTATTGAAGTCCGTGGGGCTGCCCACATACACAAACAAAAACATGTGTCTGGTGCATGATTGAAGCCTTAGATGTTTTTCTATTCCTGTTTGTTATTTATATGCCATTGTAGGCTCACATGCCTTGCCTTTTTCCCCCATCAGAACACATCAATATTTTCTCTGCCTTTCAAATGATGCTAATGCAATTTAAAAAAAAATAAGAGGGAGAGAGAGAAATATAAAGTGTTTGTCATCAGTGTTATAAACTTCACTTATCTTTCAAGTTTCATGTTGGTCTGGGATGTCTGAAGATAAGCCACAGAAGTCTTAAATATGGAACATGTTCTAATAAGGTTTTCTTTTTCTTTTGTTTTTACTGTTCATTTTCCCTAACATATTCCCAGGCATTTGCAATGACTAACCAAATTCTGGTGGAAAAGTCAGTTGTTGGCTGGAAGGAGATAGAGTACGAAGTTGTGAGAGATGCTGCTGATAACTGTATTGCTGTCTGCAATATGGAAAACATTGATGCTATGGGAGTCCACACAGGTAGGCTTGGGCACAGGGTGGCCCACTGGAAATGGCTTGTTAACTTTTTTTATCAAGTGCCTTTCTACCTGCTGTTGTTGACACAGATTTGTGATTGGTCAAGTGGGCTCTAGAAATACTTTTTGGTTTTGGATACAGCCTGCTAGGGCATGAAACATACTGCCAGGCTAAACCTACCCCTATGATCCCATTTTCTGTAGGACTGCCTGACCTCTCCAACTCTGGGCTTCTAACTATGCGTGCTTTTCATCAACTGTGCATCCACAGGTTTGGATGTCTGTAGTAACTTCATTATTAGCAATGGGGTAGCAAAGAAAGTGACCTGTGTTGCTGGGATTTCCTGCCACTGAGCTGCTTCTCGTTTTCCTTCTCTGCTACTGTGTGACAAACAGGAGACTCTGTTGTAGTGGCTCCAAGCCAGACACTCACTAATGAGGAGTTTCAGATGCTGAGGGATCGTGCCATCAGAGTTGTCCGACATTTGGGCATCGTGGGAGAGTGTAATATTCAGTTTGCTCTGCACCCAGCTTCCCTGGAGTACTACATCATTGAAGTCAATGCCAGGCTCTCGAGAAGTTCAGCTTTGGCCTCTAAGGCGACTGGGTAAGATTATTTAAAAAACCCAAACTACTACAGAAAACACAAATAAATAAACAAAAACTGAGGGGAGAAGAACAGAGAGAGAGAATTACGGTAAGGGACTCAGATCAGAGTATTCTTTAAATACGTGACAGCTGTAAGGAAGAAGAGTTCCTGCCTCTGCTCTTCAGGCTGTAAAGACAAGGATGCACTGTCTTAATTTGCAGCAAGGAAGACTGAAGTTGGCTGTTAGGGAGAATTCTGGAGCAGTCAGGTCAGGAAGGTGCAGATTTCTGCATGGGGAGCTTTTAAGAACAGTTCTTGTCAGCATCTGCTAGGATTGACCCTTGGAGAGTCGTTCCTGCTGGGAGATGGAAAAAGGGGTTAGCGAGCCCTCCAGGTCCGTTGCAGCCTGCCGATGCCATTACTTCACACGGAAACAAACTCCCAGGAGGGGTGTGGGGGGGAGCCTAATAGCTGTCCTTACAAAGCATATCCAGTGTATCCATATGCTGCCTGCAAATCATCTCTGGGACCCAGAGGACACACGGTTATTAATGAGCTGTCTGTCAGATTGATGCAAATGGTATTGCTAGCTGCCTTTGTTTTGTTGGCTAATCATAAACTAATCAAGATAAGGATGGTCAGAGCAGGCTGTTTAAAAATTGGCTTCTTAATTGCACTTTGCAGATGCTGTTGAGAGGCACAAATTAATCTCTAATTTGCAGTTCTCAACAACTCCTGTGGTTGTTGAAGTGCCATAGCAGACTGGAGATAAGCCATGATGTTGGACAGTGGGCGTTTGATTATTTTCTTTCTGGGTGACAGATTTTGCAGCAAAACATATCTGTCTATGTGGTCTCACTGTTTAAAATGGTGGCTTTGCAGATAATAAAGCAAGTCCAAGGTCTAGGTAGATAGCTCTACATTGCGTTAAGGTAGGAAGCTGGATGGGCCCTGCTGTGCTGGAGCACAGTAACCATCCCTTCTGTTGAGGAGAGAAAACCACCTCACATCCACTCCTGGGATCTGCAAAAGCAAAGTACTTCCCACTCTACTGTTCTCTACTTCTCCGTGACGGCAGGTATCCATTGGCATTCATTGCTGCCAAAATTGCTTTGGGGATCCCCTTGCCAGAAATCAAGAATGTGGTGACAGGAAAAACCTCTGCCTGTTTTGAGCCCAGCCTTGATTACGTTGTTACGAAGATACCCCGCTGGGATTTGGACCGTTTTCAGCATACATCCAACCGGATTGGAAGCTCCATGAAGAGTGTGGGAGAGGTGAGTGCAAGACTCTCCTTCCCTTCCATTCCACCACGTGGGAAAGTAATTTCTCTTTCTTGGAAACCCTCAGAATGTCTATCTTCAGGGCCCTAATGGCTTTTTAAAGAAATTTATTCAGTTCAAGTGAATTTTATCCAGCCCAATTAATTGACATGAGTTAGGACTGCGTAATCTTGGATATCACAGTATGGATTCATAAAAGGGTTTGACTCCTAAGAGAAGAGACCGCTTTGGATCACCTGAGCTTTACTTAATTCTTAACACTCACTACAGGACTCTCAGTTATTTTTGTTTAGGTTTCTGTAGTGGTGGTTAATTTGAGTATAACTTCAAGAGTCTGTTAAGATTTTCAGTGATGCCAATGAGTCACAGCTCTTGGTTGTTTCCATAGTTATTTTTTCCTCTCTGTTAAACCATGTGCCAAATCTCAGCCTACCTCTGCTCTCAAAATCCAAATCTTGTTATGAAGTTTTGACTTCTGTTAGTGATTAAGTCTCTCATATCTGGAATGTGACAGTGTCACTTTTAAACCCTGATTTTAAGGTATCTAGGACAATAACAGCATTTTCAGACCATGTTTTAAGAGGAGAGAAACGAAGCAAAATGAGTAAATTACCCACTTAATTAGTTAATTACATATCAGCTACCAAAGCAAAATAATTAATTGTGTATTTTTTTCAGCTGCCTTTTTTTCCCTGTTGCTTTCCAAGTACCTATTTTCATAAATTATTTTGACACGTGAGACCTTCCTAACATCAATTCTACCTTGCTCAGAAAACAAGCCTTCACCAGAACTGGGAGGATTGATTAGAATTCCGTTTTCTAGTGACAGTTTTGGGTTTTCATAGCAATGAGGAGAGTTTTTTTTTTCAGTGAGTTGATGCTTACCCTCTCTCCTTAGGGGTTTTTGGACTGTTAGAACTGCAGTTCCTAAACACTGTTGCATCAGCTGCAAACACTTCCTGGCCAATACAGATTTGTGTGAGGAGGTATCAAGCCTTTCCAGTGGTCATATATCACAAAACCAGAACGGCACGAACCCTCTGTCCTTCTCAAGGCAGGGTGCTGGATAAAGGGAGGGGGGGAATAAAAGAAGAGCCAGTGCTCCAACTGCGTAGGACTGTGACTGCGAAGTGGTGAACTGAAAAAGGGATAGAGGATCTTAAGAGACACAGTTTGCAGCTGGTGGAAGTACTCAGCAAAAATGTGACCTGTGAGTAGGACAGGGTGTCTTTAAAGCAAAGACCTTCTTGCTGCTGTGTCTCTATTAGTATGGCACAGTCGTCTCCCTAGGCCTGAACTTGCAGCCAGATTGCAGCACCTACTGCATTTTTATTAATCAAACGGTCCGGCTTGGCCTGTTTTTTTTCCTGAGCTCTGTGGTGCTGGGCAGTGGGCCTGGAGCTGGGAGAAAAGAGAAAACAATGTTATTTTTTTCCTTTGATGTTTTTCAACATTGTGTTTGAGAAGATTTTTACACTGTTAGGGCTTCACTGCACTGGGAAATAAAAACGTAGAAATTTGAGAACGGGCTCTGTTCCCTCACAGAGGAAGGTATGTTTTCTGTTAGATATGATGTCTAGATTGAAGGAGGGAAACCCCAGTGCTGCTATGCTGAGGAGGAGTAATCCTTTAAGAGAGCCCTCGCAGGGGAGAGGCACTATTAAATGTAATTTAAAGGAAGCGGAGCAGATTTCTTCTGAACCTTAGAATTCCCACTGTGAGTTTCTACCTCTAACAGGTTGTTAAACAGAAATATCCTTCTATATTACTACACCCATGCTGCTGCATAATACTTCCTTCTACTGAAGTGCTTCAAAGCAGTTAGGAGAGTGGCAGCTTCCTGTATTGTACAGACAGGGAGACGGAAGTAGCAAGCAGTCACTTGTCTGAAGCTCCCTGTTGAGAATATTGGTGGAGTCAGGTCTAGAAGCGGGACATCCGAGGCTTGGTCAGCTGTGCCTGGCTGTCTTAGGGAGGAAATCCAAAGGCTGTGATCCTTCTGAATGTCTATCTGTGTGGTTTAAATTTGTAGTCCTCTGTTATTCCGGAGATAGAAGCTCACCATCGCTAATGTGGAAGGTGCTCTCTGTTACAGGTCATGGCTATCGGGCGCACTTTTGAGGAGAGCTTCCAAAAGGCCCTGAGAATGTGCCACCCATCTGTAGATGGCTTCACTTCACGTCTGCCCATGAATAAAGCCTGGCCAGCCATAGTAGATCTCCAGAAGGAACTCTCTGAGCCATCCAACACTCGGATATATGCAATAGCCAAGGTAACAAAAGATAGAAAGCCCTTGACCTGCGACCCCTGAATTACAGCTACCAGATTGGGTCAACTGAGGTGACAGATTGTTCACCCCCTTGCTTCCCTGTGTCAAGCACACTGGGACACCTTGTGTATGATCCTTGCTGCTGACGCACAGATACTCTCCATTGCATGTAATTTCCTCTGCAGAATGTGATAGTTGGGTGGGTAAATGACTTTAATTCCTGCTGACATCTGTATTTTCCCTGTATTCAGGTAATGTGTTTTCCTTTTGGTACAGTGTTAAGCCAATGCATCCCTGTGTCCTGGCACTTCAGTTTGTAGCTGAGTATTGGTAGAGAGATGGATTGCTTTCCTGTGCTTTTTCCTATGATATAGCTGTTTGCTAAATATTGGCTAATGTTTAGCCCTAATTTACATTAGTGTGTCACTCAAAAGTTGGTTGGTTTTGCAGATGACTATTAATTTGCAGGAAGGGATGAAGGAAAAGATAAAAGATTCTTTTAAGAACTGAAGCAAAGGATGATAAAGAATGGCAAGCTGTGGTCTAAGAGACCACTGTCATCTTCTAATTGCTATGTTGGCATGGGCCTGAAACAAATGAAAAACATTAGCCCAAAACTCTGTTAAATTTAGGGTAGGGAAAGTCCCTTGTTTTTTGAAGTGGACTCAAGTTCCCCTAGCATTCTTTTAAGCCCTCACCTGTCACACTGGTCAAATCAATTAATCTTTCAAGGTGTCTGGATAACGGGGGGGTGTTAGTGTGAGGGGAGCTGGGGTGTGAAATTATTTCTTCCTTCAGCTCCATGGTGTTTGCCAGTGTATATCACATGGTAAATGGGGGGTCAGTTACTTTACGAGGTAGATGCAGTTTCATGCTTTGGTTTTGCTGCCGCTAACTTGTCCATCTGTCCATACCTTCTATGAAGAGGAGGAGGCAGCTGTCTCACATAGCTCATAATTACCTGTTAAGATTGTAAACCTTCCTAGCGAGAATGCTAGGCTAGTATTTTTTTGTGCCTCTGACTTTGTGGGGTGGAGTCTTTAAGGTCTTTGTGCTTATGTGTAGACATGTCTCATTACATTCTCTGCATGAGTGTGGGGAGCTGAGGTTGTGCTGTTGTTTGTAAAAAGGTTTTCACATTGCTGTTCCTCTTATAAATGGCCTGAACGAAAAGCACAAGATGTTCTGTGACTGTGTGGCTTGTCCAGCTGTTGACTTGCTTTGCAGGCTGGGGATACGCATGTCTTCATAAGTGTAGAACATCCTTCAGCAGCTGCGTTTGGTCTTTGTTACAGCTTTCTCTTGTGACCGAGAGAAAAACCTTGCTTCTCGTCTCTCTGAGTGGCTCAGCTTTTATGAAAGGTTAGTCTTAGCCCCGTGTTAACACAGGGGACCTAGGGAGATGAAGGTGAGTTTGGGCCCTGCTAAACACTGTGGGTGTTCCCAGCTGGTGGCATTTTCACTGGGAGCTGTTGGAAAAAGCAAGATCAAAATCTTAATCCCTCCCTATAAAGAGCTGCCTCTGTCTGACACAGTGCACTAATTCGTCCCCGTTAATAACTGAGGCAAACAGTATCAGTAAGAGGAACTCCTGGCAGCTGGGGCTGCCTGCCTGGAAATCCCTTCCCAGCTTGCTGACATTTAAAAGCCAACAGCTAGTCCCTGTTAGCTGTCAGCTTTGTTTGAAACAGGATGGAGCTTCTTGCATGTCTTCTCCTCCCTGCCAAGCCCCACTAGTCAACTCTCTGAGGTGTTTTACTTTTTCTTTCTCCTTTGTCTGTTGGATGATGAAAACAGTAACTGTTCAGGTGAAAGGGAAGGGAGTTCAGCTGCCATTCAGAGCTTTTGCTGTTGTAATGGGACTCCCTGTTGTAATGTAAAAGAAAGCACTAGAAGAGAGACTGAAATAGATGAGACTTGTTCTTGGCCAGAGTGGCTGAGTGCTGCAAGGATGTATCTGCCTGATGAGCAGGGCAGCTCAGGTTTTATCAGATCTTTTCCGGGCCCTCTTAGGGTTTGTGTACAAGTGGCCTCAGAATGCTTATGCCATGGATTGATCCATACTATGTTTCACACCACGGCCCTGGTCTTCTAATTGTCAGCAATGCAGACGTGTTAGTTTGCACTTGTGCTCCTGTCCACAAGCAGCTAAATACTTCCTTTGGTGAGGAGCAGGGAGGAGAGCAAAGAACAAGGACGCCAGCCCTACAGACAGCACGGGCAGCTGAGCTGCCTTCCATTGCTTGGCCTGGAGACCAGGCTGTGACTCATGATGTTTAGGCAGTCCTGTACACCCCTTGGCTTCCCAATGTGGGGCCAGATCTACTTGAAAGTGATCAGGGCTCTAATGTCATGCTGTCTTGCTGTGGCTCCCTCTCCCTTCTACTGCCATATGTTTAGGCTGTACTCCTTGATGTAGGTTTGAATAAAGCCATGGGAGTGCTGTCCAGGGCCCCTGATCAAATCCTGCAGGGATTTTCTACCTGAAAACCTGATTTGCCCCTGTAAGTGTGGGAGCAAGAACTGTCTGCAAACTCATTCTTCTCTCACAGTTTCCAGATTTATGTCACAGGGTGGGGGGAAAATGGTTTATTTTTCTTGCCCATTCTCTGATCAAGGAGGGCAAGGTATTTGGATTTTTTTTTTTCAGTTTTCCTTGAAGATCCCTAGGACTTTTAAATAAATTATCCTAAGCAGATTGAATGAATGTGGTCATGCTACCTGCATGTGCATGTGTGGCTCAGGGTCCACTGACTGAAGGTTGGAGATCGTCAAGGCATATGCAAGTCTGGGTGAGTTTTGTGAAAAAAGATGGACAGAAGGACCTGTTCATGTCCCACTAATGTGGCAGTGTGACCTTGCCCTCCAAACACTGAGGAATTGGAGTGGGAAGGTTGCCTTACCAGTTGTCTCATACCAGTATTACACTCAGAAATGTGTGAGAAGCCCAGAATTGTTATTTCCAGTTCTCAGGGACCACCGCGATGGCCCCAGGCATCTCTCTGCGGGCGTTTGGAAGAGCAGTGGCTGCTGGGTGCCAAGTGCTAGCTGAAGGGTTTCTGAGTAAGTGACTGGTTACTCCAAAGGAGCAAAACGGGGATTAGAGATTTTCACTGCTGCTTGTGAGCAAGCAGGCTATTTAAGTCAGCAGTTTATTACCTCTCAGGACAAGAGAGTAATTGTGTGAGGGAGACCCGGGCACGCTGCCTGGAAATCCTTTAGACAAGGTAGAAGGTGGTGTGAGTATTTTGCAGAGCCCAGTGAGAGCTGTTACTCATCCGTTGTCTGTGCGGGTGGTGCCTTCTTGGAGCGCAGCGCTGAAGTGACCTTTGCGTTTCTCTCAGCTGGCACACAGTCTCCACATCACAGTGCTGAAGCACACGGTGATGGTACAACAGTGTGTCCACAGCTTGGAAGAATAATACCAGTGCAGCGAGTCAAATTCATTCCTGGTTTAGTGCTGCAGTTTTCTTCAGTGGCATTGCTCTGGCTTTGTTCCAGGGATGCTGCCCTGCAAGAAAACAATTAAGCGTGGTAACAAATTAATGGGCCCGATTACCTCAGCTCAGCAAAGATACCGTGCTGGTATTATCATTATGGTTGATTATGGTTGTTTTATCAGGAGAGTTGTAGCTGTACACCACTGGCAAGACCCAGGAAATAATCAGTGATGGAAGATACAACTGCAGTGTCTCAAGATACAGCTGCCCCCTGTTACACTTGTATCAGAGGGCTCTCTAGCATATGCCTCTCAGAATTTTTCTTAATACTGTAATGTCATGTAAAAAATTGTTGTTTGAATAATTCTGTGGGGTTCCATTTTACTCCAAGGTTGCAAGTAGTTTGATAAAACTAAAAAAGAATAGCATGAGATACAGAGAGAGAAGCCTGAGTGATGCTGCAGTGTGTGTCACCCAGGACTGGACTTTCCCTTGCTTCAGAGGTATTTCAAGGGTCTGTGTTTCGATTCAGCTTTGTATTTCAAAGGTAAATCAAGATTTATGCTCCAAAGCACAAAGTCCCTCCACAGCTGGGAAGCTAGGTCTTGCTGTTTCACATTAGCAGCTAGGAGGTTAGCAGCAGGCCTGAGATGTCGGCAGCTTGAGTGGTAAGGGGTGCAGGTGGAGGGGTCGGCACTGCAGGCTGAATAGGCCTGTTAAGGTACATACTCGATGGCCACCAAGCCCTGTTGCTATCAGTTTAAGTTTGGTTGCTGGCTCTCTGCAAAGCAGATCATCACTCTTGCTCAAACAGAAGCCAACTTCTGTTACCAAAATGTGCAGATGTGGGTGGTACCTTCCCTACTCTGCTTGGGGGCATGTTTTCTGTTGCTTGGGGAGGCAGGATCCTGGGGTAGATGGACTTTTGATTTGTCCAGCTTAGACTACAGTACTTTTATGTCTTGATGTTGTCAAGCTGCTGCTACCTATTTGCAGACTAGATCTGTATTTGCAAAGCTGTTTGGTGCTGTCCTGTTTTTGGCAGGCCTTAGATAACGAGGTCCCTGTGGATGTCATTCATGAACTCACAGCCATTGACAAATGGTTCCTGTATAAGATGCGCAGCATTGTGAACATGGAGAGGATCCTGAAGGACGTGAACAGGTAAGAAAAACCAACTGCCTTGTCCTAGGATGCCTATGGTCTTTCTGGGGATACCTTCTGCTGGGAAACCTGTGGTAAGCACTGAGTACAGGTGCAGTTTATTTTACTACTTGGAGTAAACAGTATTGTCTTTAAACACAGTTTACTGCCTAACCCGGACAGAAGAAATATCTGAGAAACACTCTTTTTGGTAAAAGAACTTCCTTGAGTGCTTGGGCATCTTGGCTGTTTCTTAGGGGTTATGAAAGTTCTGGTTTATGTTGGAAAAGGCTTGCTGTCTCTGAGGATAAGGCTGGGAATGTGGATGCCTTGAAATGAGTAACTGTAGGCTGCACTTGTGTGCCTAGGACAGTTAGCCTTCAAACACAGGACTTGTCCTGACTTACTACACCTGAGGCCCAAATTCATTGCTCTTTTTCTTCAGCCTGACCAATTGATTTTTAAACTTTTCTGCCTTGCTGTGATCATGCAGTATGTGTTGCTTTTGTACCGCAGTTTCAAACATCCATAATTCCAGACATATTTAAATATAAATCTTCTTCTTTCTTCAAGAAAAATGACCATATAAAACTAAGCAGGAAAGATAGCAGTAAATTAGAGTGCCGGGCTGTATTTCAGTTCCAGCCTCTTGCTGACTTGAGCTTTCCCTTCATGGTTTACGAGGTTTGGAGAACCTCCTTGCTGAGTTATTGGTTGCGTGTTGGCCGGCTTTTCTGCTTCGGGTACCCGTTGTGCTGACCACATTTCACCACATGATGGCAATGGGAGCGCGCCGTAGCCAGAACATCACTCGCTGCTGTAATTTCTGCTTCTTTGACCAGCTGCACGGTTTTAATTGAGCAGCTCTTGCTCTCCCTTGCCCCCCGGAACAAGCTGAATCTGGAGCTAAACAAAAATAAATGTGGAGGGAGATGTCGAAGGGAAGGAGCAGCTTGATTATTTACAGAAATCTATTGTTTGGCTGCACAAGTTTTTGCCCTCTTAACATCCATGTCATGGTGCATTTGTCTCAAGTGCCTTAAATATATATGTGCAGCTCCTGAGGAAGAAAAACAGTATATCCAGAATCAGTTTGATTTTCTCGCTGTTGGAGCGGCATGCTCTGGAATGATGCACTTGGGACCACAGAGGTTGGACCTGATCTTCCACTGTTACAAATCCAGCATCACTCCTCTGAGGCTAATCACGCCAAACTGTCCTACATCACCAAGGTTGCTTTCCCATTTCTCTCTGCAGTGGGTGGCAGGTGATAATACTGCTAGTAACGTGATCAGTAACTGGTACTATCCCACAGTTCTTTCATTGTCCTGGTGACTAGGCAGCTGATGGCCACAGAAGGCTCTTCTGCAGTACCCAACCTTGCATTTGTATCATAGACAACCAAAGTTGTGTCCCTTGTAAGCAGGCTCATGTAATTGAACTTGGATTGCAAGTGGTATAAATTAACTTAGCCTCATTAACTTGTCAGGGTGGACTTGGACTCCACAATCCTTACTCAGACCTTCCTAAGGTTACTGTCTTACCTCACAGCCTGCACTGGAGGGAGGGGATGGACTGTCCATCTGCGTTATGGTGAAGGCACGTTAGCACAGAGGCAAAGAGCCAGGGAAAAACAAGTTCTGACCTGAACTCAGACAAGTCCAGTGAGCCACATCAGGAAACACATCTCTGCAGTAGCCAAGGGAAAAAAGCTAATTGACTGATGCAAATGAGAGTTGGCACACATGTGCTTTTCCTACAGCCAGCTGTTTCCAGTCCCTGGCATACCTGGCATGAATTTTACCTGTGCTACAGGATTATTTCCAATTGAAAAGAATGAGCTGTGGCACTGTCATTGCTTTAAATCTCTGTTGTTGAAGTACACTTACCAGAACCAGACGCAAGTCGCCCTGTTCCCAGGCACTGCTGCTGGTTACAAGCTTATTCGCTGTTTGGTCGAATCCATCACTTCCTTTTTGTCTCTGGACTGGTGGGGGTATTCTTTGCAGCAAGGTTTTGGATGCAGTCGGAGTAGCATCTCTGCTAGGAGTCTCAATTTGAGCTTTGCAGAGCTGTTGTAGAGACTGGTTAACAAGGAGATGGTCTCTGGCAAGAGGAAATTTAGAGCTGAAACAAGTGAATATGATGGACAGATGGGGAAGGGGGATCAAAGCGGGTGGAGGCCTTTGTGAGCAGTTCAGCAAGCAGCGTTCACACACTGAGTACTGCCTTGCATCCTCGCCACGTGCAGCAGTTCAGACATGAGCAGAAGGCCTCACTGATTTCTGCAGGGAATCTGTTTCCACATGTGAAAGGTTGTGTGGGATAATGTTATGGAGAGGAAAAAACCTTTCTGACCAATAAATGCTTGTCCATTCTCAGTGGTGTTCAGACAAGGCTGGCCACGCGTGGAGACAGTAATGACTGAGAAGGGCACCCTCTGCTCCATTTATGTTTGTCACAGCAAACTTCTTTCCAAAAATTAGACATGGTAAGACTGTGTAGCTGTTGTCATGCTGCAGCAATGTTTCCGTTTGAGTCTGCCTCTGAGCCATTTAAGATGGAGAAAGAGTTGTTTCAGGTTATGTGATTTGGCTGCAGGAAAGCAAATGGCCTGAGTTGAATTGGGAAAAGAAAGCCATTTGGAGTGTACTTGGAAGAATAACCAGTAATATCACCCACACATCAAACATGTGCCTCTGCTGTTTCTCCTGTGACCTACATATTTTTCATTTTAAGTGGAAACTTACATTGTGGTTTTTTTTGGTTGGGGTTTTTTTTTTTTTTGGACTGATTCCTTCGTACGGTCAGTAATGTAATTTTACCTGTAACCTTCCCCACTGCACACACACAAACACGACCCCATATACATACATAAACAGAAAGAGTAAATGCTCAGTCAGGCCAGAGTAGGTGGTAGTGTGTGGAGCAGTGGCAGTGCAATAGGATTTGCTGTTACCAGGAAATTCTTTCCCTAGATTTGGCCTTGCCTGTCCTGTGAGAGAAAATGGCGGGAAAGGGCCCTGGAGTGTCCTCACTGGCAGTTCAGCACTTAGACGCCTCATGAAGGAGACAGGAACAGGCCATGTCTAGCTGTCTGAAGCAGTGAGGAGCAAGATGTGACTTTAAGGCCAGGGTTATGGACCCAGTCCAGATCAAGTCCAATTTGCAGTAGGGTCCAGTAATGCCATCATCCCCAAGAGCAGAGCTGAGGCCTAGACTTGGCAGTAACACGTGGGTTGTGTTCAGCTCAACACACTGGCAGCCTGGGTGCAAAGGAAAGCCTCTTTTGGAATTTGCATCTATTCTTTGACCATCTGTGGTGAGGTTTTGTTTGCATGGTTATTTTCATCTGTTCCTGACTTTGAGATTCCTGAGAACTGTGGCTGTACACAGGGGGATTGTGTGACAGGTATCACTAAATATAGGTAAAGAGGTAGGCAGCTATGGTGGAATCATCACTTAGGCCTGATTGATGTGAGGACAGAAGTCATGTTGAAAATCAGTAGGACTTGTGCTCCTAAGTCACTTGGGCATCTCTGTAGCAATTGAACCTGCATTTCATTGTATTTGCCTGACTTGGGAGCTCACAGAGATGGGGAAGAGTAGAACTAATGGGGTCAAGTTCACTGCAGGGGAAAAGCTGAGTCAGACCCAGGGAAGACTGGCCATCTTGCAACAGGCAGAAATGTGAGTATATTGTCTAAAGAGGAACATTTCAATATTGATAAAAGGCTGTAAAGTAGAATTCAAGTGAGAAAAGAGGAGCGTGATAACACACTCTCCCCCTCCCCCCCCATTTTGCAGTTGAGGAGCAAAGCACAGAGATGGTAAGTTTGCCCAGTGTCTCAAAGAGTCTGGCAGAGCAGGGAGCTTAACTCTGCCACCTTAAATCTCAACTCCTCAAATTAACCATTGTGAAAATAGCAGATCGTCCTTTTGGTGGATACTGAACTAGCCAGCTTACTAGCAGTGGGAAATGTTTTGATATCAAAACTGTCATGTTTTGATAACTATACACTGGAGTTTTGTTTTGGAGGGAGAATGTGTCCTTGCTCTGTGGCATTGAGTGAAAACACCTCCTGGCCTGTGGTTTTACTTGAAAGGGGTAGGAGCAGTCCTGAGTTGTTCCTCAAGAGACACAGGTTAATAGAGGGGAAAGCAGAAGGAAGTAGGAAGGTGCAGACCCACTTCAGCCCAGCATTTGTAGCCAGCTGCTCTGCTCAGTCGCCCATGGAAGAAGTTGTTTATTGTGAATTCTTTTTTGGAGCTCATGTTCTTGAGTCTGCAAAAGGTGTGCTTTGAAAGCTGCTTGCGGGAAGCATGACTTGATTTCAGAACATGGCTGTGGTGGAGTAGCCACAGAAATGCAGGTGCTGGAATGAAAACCTGACTCCAGCAGGTGACCTGGGAAACAGTGCAGCAAGGAAAGATCGGACAGGCCATCAATACCCTGTGCTCTTCCACAGTGCTGGTTGCACACCCGCTCTTCTCAAAAGCAGTGTTTGTGCTTTCGTGACAGGTCAGGGAGCAGAAGTCACATCTTGTGTGGGTATAAAGCAGAGCAGGCCCAGTGACAATAATGAGGCTGTACTGTTTGAGGAGCTGTCCTGACATATTTGTGGTACTCGCTTTTAACTACCTGGGAAGATTACTTTTGTCTTCTTTGTGAGCTGTGGGGCAGAGAAGACTCAGGAACAAATGGGGGATGTAGTTTGATACACGAAAGAAATGTAATATAAAGGGTTGAAGTAGATGTTCTCCAGAGGTCTTTTCCAACCCTGGTCATCCTGTGATTCTGTGGTAAGCAGCTATTCAGCGCTGTTGTGCTTTGTGTGCATCTGGCATAAGATACATTCTGTTTGTCTTACAGAGACGGTGGTGGTAACGTCACAGCTGTGTTTTCTTTCAAAGCACCTGTATGTTTGTAAAAACTCAGTATGCATTTTGTTCTTGGTACAGAGGGTATACAAGTGTCCCCCTTTAAGAGCCGTTGGGGAATCTCTGGAACTGGCATGCACAATACCAGTAGCAGGGAAGTCTGTACCATGGCATCCCAGCAAAGACCTCAAAGCTCTCTTTTACCAGGGGTGGAAAACAGGCTTTGAGGGCTCATCTATGACCCATTTCTTGGCTGAGTTTTGGTGTGAGCTGCTGCTTCAGCACATCACTTAATCCTAGGTATGATTCATTTAGGTCTTAAGGCACAGTGTGAGGTTCACGTTACTTAAATCAAGATGTCCACAATGAGATTTATTAGCCCGGGGACCTGAATGGTAAAGATGCAGAGCACTGGAGTGATAGTTGTTCAGTGAGTGAGGTTTGTTGGTTTACAGCTCCTGCCTCCCTAAACACTCCTTTGACAGCTTTTTGTCAGTCATCTCATGAGTTTCTCAGGAGGGGAAAGACGGTAACAATCTGTCTCCTTGAGAAGAAAAGCAGGGAGAGAATTTATACCCCAATCTCATTATTTTAATTGTAGCATGCTCAAAATCTTGTAAAACATCAGGAGCAATCAAGGAAGCCACCAGGAGCCTTGAAGCAGAGCGGGACAATGAGGAAGAGAGGAAGAATATGTCTTTGTACATAACCCAGCCTGAAATCAAGGAGGCTTTTGAAACCCTCCCGGTCTATGACTATTAAGAAAGGCAGAGCACTTTCAGGAGTGGGCATTAGGCATTTTGGTTCCTGCGCTTCGTGCTTTCCAATCCATTTTGCCATAGCAAAACTGTAACCTGGGTTTAAATCCACCCCTTCCAGATTTAGGAGGAGCTGAGTTCAAGACTGGTGGGCTGAGCCAGAGTGTGCTCATATTTTCAGCTCTAATGTGTGTCCAAGCCACAGAAATGGCTGGTGAGATAAACCAGAGGTGACCTGCAGGGGTAAGCTTGTGGGCTCACAGACCAGGTGTTTAGTGACACAGTAGCCGTGTCCCAAATGCTCCCAGTCCAGGCTTTGGCCCTCAGCTCACAAAACAGTCACGATCCTTTTGATCAAGACCCATTAACACGCACCTAAGTAATACGTGAATGGGTACAAACTAGGCAACAGAAGAAATAGAAGCAGATTCCTGATTTGGGAGACAAGGAAAAGTACATCTTCCCATATGAAGCCAGGGCTTTCTTGCTGGCACGTTTGTTTAGCATTACTCCTGGACTGGTGGATCAGATGAAAGCCAGTCAAGTGGAAGAGAGGGCCGTGCTGAAGCAAGCAAGCTCTCCTGGTAATTGCAATGCTGCCAGCGTTTCTCCAGTCAGTTAATAGATTTCCCCAGGTCCTCTGTGCTGGGTGAAAATTTCCTCATTAAGGGGAATTTATTCCATTTCCTTTTATCGTTTGTTATTGAAGGAGTGAGTGGATGGGGTTCCAAAGATGACAGGGTGGAATTTTAAACAAAAAGCAACAACAAATCAGCACTGGAAGCTGGAACAGAGGCACAAGCAAGGTTCAGGGAAGGCTTAAATTGTTTATAAACTGCAAAATATGTAGGGGACTTTAGCTTTCCGAGGAATTGAGCAGCCACTAAATGATTATGGCACTGTGCAAAAGTCTAATTGTCTGGTTTTGAAGCACTAAAACTTCTGATTGTCATTTTGCAAAGGTGAATGTTAGGAAAAAGGAGCATTATAGGAGTCTGGAATTACGGCCACTTATCTTTCCTTGTTTCGGAATTGATTATAGACCAATAAACCAGTGAGGGAGTTTAATCTTTGGAAGACTTTTGTCTCTGTGTTTGGAAAGTAAGTGATGCTACAGGGCAAAGTGGGAGGTGGTGGTGTAGGACTGGGTCATGTTTGGGAACAGCCAGAACTGAGAGGGTTTTTTCTTCTTGCTGGATTTCTGGTGAGCTCTTGGAAGGGTTATTTGCACTCAAGCATTCAAAGGGATCAGCCTGATTCTTCTCTTGCTGGCTTTAGTGTCTCCAGCAGGTCTGAAGGACTGTCCTTGAGCAAAGGTGGGAGTGCTGGATCTTAAAAATCATCACCCCTTAACCTCTGTGTGTCTCCGTTTTGCTATCCATAAGATAAGCATTGCCTTACCATACTGTTTGCATGTATCTTTATATTCTTTCCATGAAAGTTGAGCTATAAATGCTAAAAATTACTCTTATTAGTAAGCAGAAATTTTCCAAGCTTGAAGGTGTGTGTCTAGTACGTGCAGAGAGGCAGCCTGATTTCCATGCCAGGTGCTGAGGGCTTGCTGCTCTCTGATCCAGTTCCCTTTAAGCATGGTAGAGCCATTCAGCTGTCTTACTCTGCCTCTCCTTCTGGTTGTGCCTCCAGATCCCTTGGACCTTCCTCAGAGGCTTCTGGCAATTTCTCATCTCATGGCAGATTCTTGTTTCAAGTGCTTGGAAAGCAGCACTGCTGGGTGTCAGGTGTGTTTCCTCCATGTGAAGCTGCCTCCATGGCACTGAGAAGGGAGAAAACCCTTCCTTCCAGATGCTGCTCGAATCGAGGGTTCTCACCGCATCTTTCTTATTAGCCACATTGAAAGCTCCATCTCTTATTGTTTCTTTATCATGCACTGGGAGTACCAGAGGAAAAAATGCATGGTTTCATTTCCCCCTTTAGGTACCCAGCATTTCTCTTGCACAGCAGTAGTCCTATACGAAACCGGTTACCTTTCTTGCATGGATTAGTAATGTCCTAACCTAATTTAAGCTGCTAGCCCAAGGCAAATGAATCATGTCGCCAAATAATCGCTGCTTTTCTTCTACCCACCCTGCTGGGAGGGGGGTGGGGGATGACGATGAATGATATTGTTATAATGAGATACAAAAACCCGTGCTGAAACAAGGTGCAAATGAAGGCAATTTTCTTTCTCTGTCAGTAATCAAATGACAGCCAGCTACGTGTGTTTCTGAGGCAGAATGGAGGGAGCGCAAGGGAGTAAACTGTACTGAAACAGGCTCATTTTCTTGGGGTCATCAGGTCTGCTCACTCATACTTAAGGAATGCTGAATCTAGGAGAGAAACTAATGTGGCTGTGTTCTTCTTAATAGCTGGCATTGGCTAGCATCTGTTTTGCCAAAGACTAGGCAGGTTTTGCTTGCTGCTTCCTCCTGTAAAACACGCATCCATGCCTTCGGTTCCGGTGTTCACGTTTTACCCAAGGAGTCCTGCCTCTGAGATGGGTTTGGAAAGTGGAAAGGGCTGAGAAGAAGCAGAGGAGTTTGGTGGCAGAGGTGTTAGCACTTGGGAACTGCAGGCTTTAACGTACTGTGGTGCTGCAAAGCGGGTCTTATTTTGGGAAGTCTGTCTGCACACAGAACTAAAGCCAAAACCCGGGAGGCTCAACCTGCCAGATCAGGCAGGTCTGTTTCCTTCTCACACTAGCAAAAAGCAGGATCTGCTGGAGTAAGAAGAGTGGTGCAGTAGAGTATTGTGGAGGAGATCAAGGGTATATAGGTGATGCTCCTGCCTGCAGTCCCCTGGGGGCAGAGCAAGGCTGGTTGTTAGTGCCAGGCTGGGACACGTCATGGAGGATAGTAGTTAGGCCGAAGGTTTCCTTTCTGCAAATCCTTACTAGCTGTCTGCTGTGCTGTTGTAGGCAGGTAGAGAGCATTGTTCTCAGCTTGGAGGAGGAGGAGAGGTGGCTTTGGGGAATTCATAGAGGAAAACCCATCTGCCCAGGGATCCGAACCTAAACGTTTCTGGCCCCCAGTTCTGCTCTCAGAACAGCTGGTTTGATGCTTCTGTGACTCTCACCTGTTTTATGCTAGCCTGACTTCACCCAGGGCAGCAAAGCTGCTCTGCGCCTAAGCCAGAGTGGAAAATCTAATCCGATGACTCTCTTTCATGCTTCAGCTTTCTGACACATTCCAATAAAGTGGCCTTACCCCTCTCCTCCCACTCAAATAACATAATGCTATTTATTTTAAAATACCATCAAGCAAAGGATGCGATTCAAAAGCTCTGATTTAGGAAAATTGCTTGTTTGTTAATCATTTCCTTTTTCCTGATTCAGAGGTTGCTTGCTCATAAAATATTGATTTATTGGGCAGGCAGGGATGCTCTTGGCAATGAAGATGAAAAGCAGAAGTGCTGATAAAAATACATAAGCTTTTTTTATGTCTTTGCAAAAGCTAAGCTTAGAAAAGGTAGCTTAGAAACAGAGACAGGCAGAAACTCTAAGGGCTATAGGTGGAGTCAAAACAGAGTGGAATAAAGATAGTCTGGGAGAGAAAAAAAACAGGGGAAATAAAGGACAAATGGAGAAGGTGAAAAAATCAGAAGCAAAAATGGGCAAGAAACTGTTGAACTGCATAGATGGCCGGGGAAAGCAATACCTTTGAAATAAACAGCAAAAACTAGGACTCCTGAAAAGCAAAACAGGGAGAACGAGACCATATGGAAGTACTGAGAGGCCCTGATTGCAAACTTGAAATAAAAAAAGATGGCCCTGCTTTACCCTGTCGAACCCCCTCTCCCGGTTTTCATAATAGAAGCAGCAGCACAAATGATGCGGAAAAAAGCATGCTGGAGACTGTCAGAAGGGAAAACCCGCCTTGTGTGTGAGCCTCTGAAGGTCACTTCTACTGTGTACCTCTGAAGTCAGGTGCTTTTTGACACGGCTGGCCATTGCTGAAGGTAGACACAGCATCTACAAAACCAGAAAGGAGGACTTGTTTGGGACAAATTGTGTTTTGAGGCAACCTGTCCCCCAGCTCAGCAGGGTTGGGGATGGTTGTACCTCTGAATGGCTTGTCTCAGAGCTTCAGGAATTTCGTGCCTTTGTGTGGAGTGGGCAGCTGCAAGGAGAGGTGGGAGATGTGGGTGCATACATAGTTATTGATCCTGCCCAGTTTGGTGAGGCCCATGTTTTAAAATTTAGACTGGGAGGAGGAATGTAAGAGGGACGTTGAGTTAAAGTTTGGATGTGGAGATGCGGGGATACTGAATCCAAGAATGGAGTCATTGCAGGTCCTCGTGGAGGCCTCGTGGAGACACCAGATGGTTGTGGATGCCTGGTGTACTAGGCTGGTGGAGAATGCTGCCTAGGAGATGTTTGACCTTGTAGTCAATCACTCATTTTTGTCTTGGGAATGCAAGGAAAGGGTTTCAGTGCCGAGCATCAGCAGTCTGCCTGCAGACTCTACCTTATAGGAGTCTGTGGGAAGCAGCCAGTGCAAAAAGATCTTATATGTGTGAGGATTGCACAGCTCTGCTGGACCTTCTTCCTCTTCTTGCTTTTATGTGTGTGATCCTATAGCAACTCTGCGCAGTATGGAAGACAGAAGGCCTCATATAGCTAATAAGTGTTCCCATAAAGCCTCATGCAGAGGTGGGTTGTGGTGTGTTTTTTTTCTTTTTGTTTTTTTGTTTAATCCCAGTGAAACTGTTCCAGAAGAGGCCCTGAGGAGAGCCAAAGAGATCGGGTTCTCAGACAAACAGATTGGGAAATGCCTGAGGCTGACTGAACTCCAGTGCCGACAGCTGAGACTGAGGAAGAATATAGTGCCCTGGGTGAAACAGGTACGTGAGAGACATCGTTGTTTGTAGAGGGGGCTTCCAAGAGCACAAGGAGCAAGAGACCTCCATGACCTTAGAAAGAGCTGAGGTAAATAAAGTAGAACCCCTGGCTCTGTTAACATCTGTGGGAGGTTGACGTTGACATTAGAGGAGAACAAATTTCACCCACGTAGCTGTTACTTCTGCACCGCAGGCATCAATGTAATGACATGAATGTCCCCAGAGACTCAGAATATTCCTGTTCATACTCTGTGTGGCTGGGGATGGGAAATGCAGCTAGCTGGCTTCAGGAGCAGGCTGAGAATGCTGGCCCACCATGGTGTGACCACAAAGACTGCAATATGTCTTTTCTCTTGGTAGTAACTTTTTACAGGGTAATACTTTATTTGAAGTGTGCTATTGTTACGGGTTCATTTGCTATTCATTGTGATAGCACAAGTGTAATGAGCTCATCTAGTATTCATGGCAATGTCACGAGTGCTTTGCTAGGTGTTCTGCTGCTGCGTTTAAGGTATGTTGGTATTAAACTGCCACCAGCTGTTTTCTTGTCCTTAAAAAAACCCCAAAACCAAGCCCATCCCAAACTACTGAATGTTTCTGAAAGAGCCCATCTGTATCCTCAGGTCCAATTCCAGGTGCCAAATCCCCTTCTGTTCCCCAGTTGTTCTTTTCCTTCTGTGTCCTCACCTGGCCCACAGAAACATGCCTGGTCTTTCACAGCGTAGTTTCAGCTGCATATGGCACTGCAGTGCTGGATTGATTTGTGTGCCAAGGTCCCCTTAATAAGGTCGTTCTACTTATGCCTGCCTTTGTGGCTTCTAAGCATATGTTTCTTCTTGAGCCATGAAGTACAAGTTGCAGTATTAGCAACAGTAATGAGCAGCAGACACTTACATAGTGCTAATGACGTAAGGTCACATTCTTCATTATTCACAAGGATTTGGACAGCCAGTGGGGATTCCTGCAAATACTTGAAGATTGGACAGATTTTTAAGTGGTATAACAGGTAAAAATTCATGTCAGGACTGCTTTAATATTGTTCCCTCTTCAGTATTCTGTGTAGAAATGTTTCAGCTGTTCACTCAAGGAACCTCAGCAATTGCTGGTGACCTAGATGGACGAGTTACCATGTATAACATGCAATAACTAGTTGACACAAATAGTTTGTGAACAGCTTAGTAGGCAAATTATTCTTCTGGGCTCTCTTGTGGCTAATTACGTAAGAAACTGTTCAAAACTACATATAAGGGGTGGTTGAAAAATCGCTCTTGCTTTGTGTGTACCAATTAAATATCAAAGCAAGAGTTACATTGTAGCATAAATACATAGTACTTGGGCTGCTGGCTGCTACCCGGTGTGATCTCAAAGTGGTACTGTGTGTGTGTTTGTAGGATGGGGTCAGACTTATATTATAAGATCCAGATGGCACAGCTAAAGGGGACAGGAGAGCTGGGGGAATGGAGATCTCTGTAATTAATGCTGCCAAGCTAACTTGTGAATGAGGCCTTCCGCAAGAAGGGATGGATGGAGAAAGTTCCTGGAGTGTTAAGGTGTTGTACCAAAGAGGGGCAGAGTTAAAAACGCAGCTTGGAAGGAGAAGGAAGACTCTCCTGTTGACTGAACTCTAAGGTCAGAGGGGAAGGCCAGACATATGCTATGTCACCAGCATCAGATCACCTCCGTGGGAGGAAAAACATAATGGGAAAATAATAGGACAGAAATAGGAGTGGAAAAGGAAAAAGGGAAAAGAAAAACCCCCAAACAGTTGCATGTAAGAAAGATCTTGCACTGGCCAAGTCACAATCCCTCCTCTTCTTCCTCACACAGATCGACACGCTGGCGGCAGAATACCCAGCGGTAACTAATTACCTCTACATCACGTATAACGGGCAGGTAGGCACATTCAGAAACAACAGTCTCACTGCTGTCGAGTTTGATCTCTTTCCCCTATGCTGTGTTATTTCTGGAGATCTTGCGGGTGTCTCGGTCTCTGTAGCAATTATTTTGGATAGTGTTACATATAATGACCTCACAGCAGGCCTGGAACTTTCTCTTGCTCAAATACTGATCCAGGGCATTTAGTGTTAATGCTCCAATGTTGTTAGGCTCCTGTCCTGTCTCACCTGTACTTGCCTCCTCTGTCCACAGGTCAGGTGCTGGGAATGCAGAACTCAGGTTTCACCCAGCTCATCCTAACATCCATTTTTTATGTGAAACTTGAATGCTCCTTGGGCTGCCTCAATACCCAAACCAGAGATGCTGCATCTCCTTTGGTTTGGGAGCAGCACCACTAATTCCAGTAGAGCTGCACTTGATTTACACTGCAGTAAACAAGATCAGACTTGAGCCCTGAAGGATCAGGCTCTGGATATGGGCTGAGCACCAGAAACTGCTTCTTCTGAAATGCACGGAGTTAGGTGCTGTGGAGAACAGAACCTAATGACTTTTCTCCCTCCCTTCTCAGGAACACGATGTAAAATTTGATGACTGTGGAGTGATGGTGTTGGGCTGTGGACCGTATCACATAGGTAAATCTTCCTTACAACTCCTCTGTTCTCCTTGTACCCTCGAGCCTTCTTTGGATATTCTTGTGGTTCATTTGTTCCTCTTCTCATATGGTGACAAAGCCCTCCAGAGCACTGTGCACAGGACATCAATTCCTAACACAAGCTTCGCCTTTTACACTTGCTTGGAGACTTCATTTCACGCCCTGGAAAAAACAGGAGAATTTTATTACTTTTCACTTTGCCACTTAGTTGTGATTTCCACAAAGTTTTAGGGAATTTCTTTTAAGATTAAGATTTTTTGCACGTGTTAAGGTCTTGAGAAACTCATATCTTGTATAAAAGTTTGTTGCTCCCACACCTATCTTATATGTTTACTGCCAACTCATGACTGTGTTGTTACTTACTATGCATTTTACTACTGTAAGTATAGGTGACTATGGAAATATTTGATATCTTTGGCTGCTTTTGTATAAGCAGCTCTGTGTGCTGTTTTTTCAACCTACTCAGATGATTATGCAGCATGAGAGTTTCCTCATGGCTGTGAGTGTCGGGTAGACAGACTGCTGAATTCTGTATGTGATGACTTTCACTTTTTCTTTTCATGGATCCCTGAGAATAGCTTGCAATTATTGACAAGAAGAAAAAAAAAATGCTTGTTATTCAGAAGTATTTTTGCTCTGCATCTCTCAAGTAGCAGTGATGGCTTCTGAAAGCTGACATTTAAAACTGCATCCATTTGTTTTGCTTGGATGGACAGGTCACGTGCTATATTCCTGTTGCTCTTTGTAGGATGTGTCTTTTTGAACTCAAGTTTCCAGTAAGAATGTTGAGATGAGTGAAATCAGGAGGAACACTCCATGACGATGCTTATTTTTTGTGAATGCTTCTGCCAGTCAACATGCTGTGTAGCGAAGTCACAAAACACAAACAGGAAAGGGATGGCAGTGGTGTTTAATAATTAGATCAAATGCATGTGAATACGTTTTGAGCTATTCACCTGAAACTCCTAATTGCTTAGATTAGTCACAGGGGTCTGATCTTGGTCTTACCTCTTGTGTAGCTTTGGTTAGGTGAAGGCGGTCTTTGGAAGAGCTTGCAGCTAAATGAAGGTGGCTAATGGAAGCCATTACTTGCACCTCTCAAACATTATTTTTTACTAGGTGCAATAGCCAAGTTGATTTTTGTTTCCTTTTGTTAGCCTTCAAAGACAAGCATTGTGCTTTCCCTCTGTGCTTTCCAGATGCAAGAGTCCTTTAGTGGGGACAACTTAGTGTTCCCTGTGCATCTACGTTTACAAAACAGTAACAGGTCAGAAAGGGCTAAATTGTTTGGATGGAAATTGAACACAGGATGTAGCTTTTTTAAATATTTATTTTCTTTGTGAAAACAGAGTTTTGGGTAAAAAATCCCAACCTTATGAATTTTATTTGAAAATATTTTGAAATATATTACAGGAAAATCCTGAATTGTTGACAGTTTTGCAAAGGTGAAGTATGAGGTCATTTCAAATGTCATGCTATATATTGTATTTACAAAGAAAATTGTCCAAACTGAAGTGGTTTTTTTTTCTCCAAGTTTTCTTGTTAACTAATACACCAAACAGAAATGTGCTGTGAATTGGTACAGTTGTACTCTTGAACTTCAGAGCTTGCTTTGGCATTGCTGTCATGCCCATGTAAATACCTCATGGCTTGCTGAGGGCCTGCGCTGCAGTGGGTCGTCTTTGCTCAGTGGCGGTATTGCCTACATATTCAAGGCAACATTTGATCTTCACCTGTCTCCTGTCCTGGGAGAGGGGTTGGCTTGATTCATGGCCTGTGATTCTATGAGTCATCCCCGAGAGCAGTATAAATGAGTTCTTCCACTAACTGCACAGACCAGCAGAGCGCCCCATAAATTTGAGGTGTGTGCATAGATTTAACATGGTGGAAACCTGAAAGTGCATTCAAAGATATGCCTGTAGCAATGTAGTAATCACCTTCTGGGTATCTGGTTATGTCACAACAGTCGTTACTAGTATTACTAATCACTTGCTGTCTTCCCTTTTCCCACTGTGTTTGAACATGACTGTTACTGGATGTGTCTGGGATATACTTACGGGCTTTCAGCTGTTTCACCAGGTTGTATCTAAAGAAATCAGATGGGGGCTCCAGATGACCATTGTGTCCCAAAGTTGAGGTTTCTTATGTGCATAAGAATCCCTGAATAATGGAAGTGGGATGCAAAAAGTGAACGAGCATCTGGTGACCCTTCTGGGAAAGGCAGCGTTTCAGATTTGATTTCTGTCTTTCTCCTGTGGGGTTTTGGTTGAGACCGAGGCATGTTTTGAGGTTCCTGTTTGACAGAAGTAGGGAAATAAGTAGCATGCCTGTCAGTGAGTGACCTGTGACAGCCATCTGTTTGTGACTAGGTGGTAGAGGCAGCAATTAAGCACCACCTGAATCTCCAATATATCTCGTAACACAATTACATATAAAAATAATGATATCAGTGGTTAATGATCATGTAATAACTGTGAACACATCATGATGAGGCCAGGTTTTCCAGTAGACTGTAAGCATAGCCATTTAATGATGGGTTTTTAATAGACATCATTCTCTGTTTATGGTACCCCTCTTAGATGTTTGAGTGTAGAAATTTCTGGGCTGTTAGTAGCTGTTAGGGCAGGTCTGGACTGCAGTGTTGGCCTGCAGCCTGCAGTTCTGCCCAAGTCTCGCAGTTCGCTCAAAACCAAGCACCAGGTGACACGCTCTGTGCCTCTTGCCTTTAGAGGTGGCCACGGTGCTTACTTGGGGATCAGGACAGTAGAGCGTGCTTGCCCCAGTCACTGTGGCCTTTAAACCAAGATATAAAGATCAGAGAGTGGCTCTAAAAGTGTCATTCTAGTCATTCTATCTAGAGTCAGCGCGCAGGAAGGTCAAAGCCACCGAGTTGTAATTTTTCTGTTGTTAGGTTAGCCATACTCTGCTCTTCTTGAAGGTAAAAAACACTTCAGTTTTGTGGCTTTTAAACCACATCTGTACAACATTTCATGTTCCCTGGAGTAAACAGAGCTGTCTTATAGTAACGTGTACTCACTTTGTTCATCTCTCAGCTTCTGCCTCTTAAGGTTGTCTGAAAGTGCCTTGGTTGGGAGGTTGGTTGGGGAGCGCGTTGCTGGATGGGCAGCAAGAGCAAACAGGAGTGTTTATGAGCGTGGGATGACAGACGTGGTGGAGGCCTGTCACTCCTGAGCAGCTGAGCCAACTTACCTGTTGTGCTCAGAAACTCGTGTTTGTGGATGATTAGTTTCCATGGGAGGAGAATTAGATTTCTTGCTCTGAGCTGACAGGAGGCAATACTGTTTGTTGGGGTTTTTTTCTTTCTTTTTTAAGCTTGAGTGCTGAGAAGGTCTGTTTATGTTTTCTGCTCTGCATCCTTCCTTTCCTTGCCCACTTTTCTGTCTCCTGGCAGGCAGCAGTGTAGAGTTCGATTGGTGTGCTGTCTCCAGTATCCGCACGCTGCGTCAGCTTGGCAACAAGACCGTCGTAGTGAATTGCAACCCGGAGACGGTGAGCACAGATTTTGATGAGTGTGACAGACTGTACTTTGAGGAGCTGTCATTGGAAAGGATCCTGGACATCTACCAATATGAGGTAAAGAAAAGCAGAAGCACAATAAAAAGCCATGAAGCAAACCAAAGTTTTCAAAATTCATGTCACTAGCTCGCTTTGGCAGAGCAGCTGGGGGCGAGGGGGGAGAACGTGCTAGCAAAAGCTGTTTGGTTTGGATCCCGATGTTGCATTTTACACATCGTTGATGTTCCTAGCAGACTGCTCAATAATGAATGCCAAATAAATATTAAATTATTTTGCAAGATGCCATATTGTGCAATATTTACAAGCAAATTTAATTTGCTGCACAGTCATTTATTGCACAAATTGTTCTGCCCTTGTGGTTCTGAGCTTTAGCACTTAAGCATATCCTTGACTTCAAGCACAAGTACTCCCCTTGAAGCAGTAGAACAAGTTATGCACATAACACTTACCCGTGGCTCCAGAACTTCCCGCCTTGGCCTTGGAATACAGTAGCAATGTCATGGATGTGGTCCAGCATGCAGGCAGGCGGGTCAGGAAGGGGCATTGGAATTGCCATCAATCCGAAACACACTCCAGCTCCCAATCCAGACATTGCACTTGTCTGTGTAGGAGTTTTCAAGTGTTTGGAAGTGCTGATACTAAGAGGTGGAGAAGAGTCCCAGATAGATTTGGTAATGGGAGGACAGGTAATGTAAACAGTTGATCCCAGTATGGAAAATGTTGATTTCTAACTGGTCACGCACTCATCTTGGATTTGTTGCTGAGGCTTTTAAAGGTTCTTACAGGAACTTCATCTGCTTTGAAATTGAGTTGAAGTTGGCTGTGTAACTTGCTGAAGCAGCTCTGCACAACTCAGATCATTGTTAAAGTTATGTTTTTTCTCAGCAGTTTTTCCCAGTATGTAATGATTTGAGCTCATCTCCTTTTGCGAATGGGTGCAAGTTTCTCAAAGGGTTTTATAACCTGAGAACATTGATCATTCCCAAATTTGGCACCAAGGAAGAGCACATCAGAACTCGTCTCAGTCCGTAGGTCCTGTTCCTAAACCATTTGCAAAATACTGTCTAGGACCATTTTTAGATTGCATGTTCATGCTTTCCTATTTGTGCACGTTGTTTTGCATCATCTTTAAATTTTCATAAAAAGAGAGACTGTTACTGGAAAGCATTAATTCAGGACAGGCCAAAAGACTCTGTTGGCTCTCTGGTGTCTCAAGGGCTGATTTCTGAATGCTTTAGGATTATCTGGGAGGCTTGGCTTTAAGAGCATTGAACTCTTGTTTACATAAGCAAAACTGAACTCCTGAACTTGGGGTATGGAGGGAACCAGTGAGACAGTTTGTCAGACAAATAACACTGATGAAACACAGCATCTAATTACTGCAGGATCAAAAAGAAGGTAGAGATAGGTGATGAGGGAGCAACTACTCATTTAAACACATCGTGCTAGTAATTAGTGAATTGGGTAAGAAAAATATGTGAAAAGAAGAATGCATACATATTGAAACGTGCATTATCCTGCTTGTCACAGCAGGGCTTGATGAATTGCAGATCTCAAGGTCTAATAGCAGCATCCTCTTGTACCCAGAGCTGAAGAGGAGGGACACTGCTCGCAATTGCCCTTGCTCAGCCAGTTGTGCTCATCAGCTGGACTGTTCTCATGTTTCTGGGCATGTCTTTAGTCTGTCCTGCTTGTGAAGTAAACCAGAAAGTGATTGTGAGGGGAGAGAGGACAGGGAATGAGGCAGCAGGAGCTAAGGTGGTGGGAATAAAAAGGGGGAGCAGAGAGGTGCTGGGAGCTTGCATAGGGTTCTGCTACTTTGATTTGGTGTGAAAACAACCAATTTGATGTTTGCTCTGGAGGTGTTAAAGCCATGTGAGCCTAAACATCCGAAGTTAGGGTTGTGCTGTCTAATAAATCCCAAGATGAATAATAAATGTTCAGCTGTTTTAGAACACTTTTGTTAGTAGTGACAAATGGGAACGGTATCATTATGCCTGATTTGCAAGTAGAGAAACTGAATCTCTGAGGAGTAGAGAGACTGCACAGACTCCTGCAAAAGGACATAAGCAGACCTAGGGACAGGCTCCAGACCTCTAGCAGAGTGTAGCCTAAAATATATTATTTGCTGTATGGCATTGTTTTTAAAAAATGAGTGAGCCAATATCCTGTTAATGCTAATATCCTTTTAACAGATTATTCCTTGGGCAAATGCAGCTGGAAGTCAGTCCCTAGGAAAATGATCAAGTTAAAAATTCAAGATCTGTATCTGAGATCCCTCACCCACCTGCACATAACCATCTCTCCCAGCTTCATATACAAAGCGTGAATAGTCCCATGATTTCAGACCTTTAAACTCTCCTGCTGCTCTTTAGGCTCCTCTGGTGTTCCAATGAACACGGGCAAACACTCTGAGAAGTCCTGGCTCTTTGGCAAACCACATGTAAATCCATCCACAAACATTGGACACAACCCTTTGTCCTCAGTAGGGATGATACATCAACTCCCTAAATGTTGTTGGGATTAGCAGCAAACCTCAGGCAACTATTAAGTTCAAATAAACAGGTGTGGTGACTTGTCCTGGTTTTTCTGATTAGGCTGCATTAAGGTTACCAATGAAACTGGTGGGGGCTGGAACCCACCTACCAAGAACCACTCGCAACTTCTCACAGTGCCATCTTGGTACTCCGCTGTCCCTCTTCTTTCTCTCCCTCGAGCCGCCTCTTACCTCTCCCTCTCCAGTCAGTGTTGGATGTTTGCAGCTGCTCTGACTCACCAGAGGCTGAGCTTTGCACAAAAGAGCCATGCTTTGGAGGGAAGTTTAATTTACTGTGAACGTGCCAAGTTAGGTGGTAGTCTAGGAGGACAATAATTTAAAATAAAGAAAAAAAATTCATTCCTTCAGATTTATTGCCTTTTTGTTTCCAGAGAAGATGTTCCCTTTTTATTTTAATATCTATCTGCTTGAGGGCCTCTTCTGATCCTTTTTTAGTTTCTAGGATCATTCTGAAACAATTCATAAAACTAAAGGAGGTTCTTAGGTACAATTTTAATAGTCTAATTTGTTTTCAAACTCAGGGAAAAAGAAAACCCAACTCTATTACTAATGACATAAAAGCAAGGTAATAATAAAAAGACTGGTGGGTTGGTTTTTTTTTTATATAAAGGGAAAAATAATTCTCTTTAGGCTTCTTTCACTTGATTATGTATAGAGTATATTTTAAAGATATCTCATGGAAAGGTTGTTATTAATTTTCTTTATAATTAAAATATGGCTGCTGATGAAGTGACACAGAGTGGAGTCCATTTCTGTGTTCCCAGCTTTCTCAGTGGAGCAGTCCTGGTGCCTAGCAGGGTGGTGGGCTGCTCTTTGGGTGAGAGCAAGCTTTGGGAAATCACAGCAGAATTTTAAAGGAAGAAGTGGCAGCTGGGTCTCTGTTTGTGGTTCTTTTTGTGTAAAAATGAGTAGATGATAATTTGCTCTCTGCTTGAATAAGCTATCTCCTTTGTCTCTTTGGGGATGGAGTCCCTATTGCCTCCCCAACTTTGATGCAGGCACTATTTGGATTTTAGAAGCTTGGTGACTAGAATAGTTTTAAAGGCAGGAATAAGTGGCAGCCAAAGAGAAGCCAGGACACTTGCATTTCAAGTATGTTGAGGATAGATTAAGATGTTGGTTGACCTTGGCAGAAAAACTAGGTTGACTTCTTATCAAGCAGGAAGCATTCCAAGCTGCAAGAAGGGGTTTGCTTTATTCACTGTCTGGTTCTTGTCTCCATGGGATGATAAGGGGGCTGGGGACTAGAGATAAAGCACTGTGTTTTGGATGGGTCTGGAAGCAGTAAGGAACAGATTTTTCTTCTGAGTTGGAGACGGCAACCTCAGATGTCATGGAACAACCCCAGGTGGGCACAAAACAGCCTCTGTCCTTGCTCCACTCTCAATTAATGAGGCATTTTTTGCTCCATGTTTAAGTTCTTTCAGATGGTTGCTGTTGGACAGCAGCAGCGCATCATCCCATAAGTGACGGCATGGTGAAAAGGGGGAAAAAAATATCTCCAGCACTGTATATTAGCAGCAAATAATAATCTTGTAGACCTCAGGATAATAAGTGCTGCTTAAATGCCAGACTTTTTTAGTGGCTTTTGTGGAAGGAAATCAACTACATTAAAGTTGCGCAGGGTTTGTGCTGGCATTTATCACCTGCTTTTTCTGAGTAACTTCTAGCCCATCCTGCTCTCAGCTTACAGATCTGCCTCTCCTAAATCCCTTTAAATCCCTCATTAAGAAGGTCCTCTTCCAGGAAGGCCAGTGAGTCTAACGTCTTTTCAGGAAAAGCACACTTGTTAATTAAAAGAACATTGATACCGTAAAAGATAGAGGTAAACCGCGGATCGCTTGATAAATGTTTCTTGTTTGTTAGAGGTACATAAAACTGTGTAAAGCACATTTGGTCCAAGAGAGCCCTTCACCACTGCTGAACTGTGGTGATTCTCCTTTGGGCAAAGTTTCACCAGCTCTGCTTTGGAATTAAAGTACCCATTATTAAATTACCCTCAACTATTACACAGTCTAAACGTAACCTATGTCCTCGTGATTGTTGCAGGGACTCTAAGGCTTTTTTTTACTAGTGGAAATTTTCACACCGGACTAGAATGCACTTGAAAGCCTTAGGGGTTCTATGTAAAAAAAAAACTCTATATTTGTACCTGAAGAAGGATTTATGTTTGCAAGCAAACTCACCTATCTCTTGCTATTTGTTGCTTATTATTCCCTCACTTAAAATGTTGTGGTCTCCCAGTGATGAAGATGGAATGTGCCGTTGTGGACAGAGGATGCTGTGGCACCTGTGCTGCCTCCTCCGCTTCTGGAATCGAAGCATTTGCAAATTGCCTGGGTAGAAATGAGCACATGTGATGGTCTGTCTGAAAGATTTGTTACTATCAGATGTGCTACCAGAGATGAGGAGCTGGTTGGGAATAAAGAGCTAAGTGTACTCAGAGTAATTCACCACCGTAGGCTGGCTGATGGTTTGGGCTCTCTTGAACTAGACTCTTGCTTTGCTTTGTGCAGGCCAGCAAGGGGTCAGCAGTGAGCGCTCCTTAAAGGCTGGCATCTGGGGCTCGGAAAAACAAAATTTCAGTTGTTTCCCATTGTCTCTGCTGGGGGTTACTGCCTTGTGACTGTAGTACAAAACAGTTTGCGCAAAACACCTCCTACTCTGGAATTGTCTGGCTGTGAGCATGGGAGAGGCTGGTTTCTTGGAAGAGTTGGGCTGAGAAAGAAAAGGGACCTAAAACATCTTGTTTGTTCATGCTGCTGTTACCAAAGGTTGCAGTGGGGGGCTGGGAGTGGCCTTGGTTGTAGTGATGGTGCCTGTGTCTACCTGCATAGGAGGACATGGGAGTGAGACCTGACCCCACTGGTTGGAGTTTTGAGTTTCCTTGTGGGGTGTGAGGTTTTCATAGCACAGCAAAGCAAGAGAGTGAGTGTTAGCTCAGTGCTTATCCTTCCTGGGAAAGCAAAGGCGCCCAAACATGATATGAAAACAAGGTAACAGTCTGTGGTTCTAGCAGAAGTTAAAATCTTGGCCTAATGTCAGAAGGCATGCAAACACCGCAGATTTCTATGGTTTCCTGGGGAGTTTGACCTCAAGTAACTGCTGTCTTGCTGACTGACATCGAGGAGGATATTGTTGTTTTAGAGAGGCTGCACACTCTGAATCAGCTTGGTCGCCTCTGGATCAGCATGATTATGATCTGCCTTGGCTCACAGCAACCAGAAAAGTGATGTAATCTTAAATATTGGACTCCTCGATATACCAGCTCTTAATGTTAAGCTAATTTGGACATGACTGTTCCCCTTTCTCTCTGCCAACAGGGATGCAGTGGTTGCATTATTTCTGTAGGTGGGCAGATTCCCAATAACTTGGCAGTGCCACTGCACCAGAGCAGAGTGAAGATCCTTGGCACAAATCCTTCACAGATTGACCAGGCAGAAGATCGCTCCATATTCTCAGCTATTCTGGATGAGCTGCACGTGGCCCAGGCTCCCTGGAAGGCAGTCAGCACACTGGTAAGTTGGGATGCACATATGGGGAGCGATGAAGTGGCTGGGGGCTGCTATGAGCATCTGCTTACTGATACCTGTCAAGATTCTGAAGACGTTTCGCAGGGGTTTTTTTACTGCTGATGTTGAAGAACTTTTTGATCCCTGTAAAGCGATGCTATAGTGTTGCTGGGAGTGGGATGGAAACTGGAAGGGAACTGTCTTCAAGTCATCTCTACACAACGTGAGGTATATACCTAGCAAACATTAGGACCACTCTCAAACTACTCCATTTTATCCTGCTGGCCTTGAAAACTGTTCTAGCAGGTGGAGATTGCAGAGGAATAGAGAGGTGTTAGGACTGGCCTTCTGTCCTGGTGAAGCTGTATGAATAGGAAGGATAACAGCCTTGGAACTGAGAAGCTGTGTATTACATTCAGCTTAGGCTGCGGTCCCCTACATGTACCCCCTACAATCTTCATGGCTAGTAAAGTGAAAATGTAGTGAAGAGTTGGAATTTTGGTGTGACCTCAACATATTTTCTTGTTCACAGCATGTTTTTCTCTTCCTTTAGAGAGATGCAGTTGAATTTGCAAGCTCTGTGAGTTACCCGTGTTTGCTGAGGCCTTCCTATGTTCTGAGGTAAGGCTCCACAAGCAGAGCTCATCAACCTGGGGGCAAGAACCACAAAAGCCTCCTGAGACAGGGGAGACTAATTTCAGGGGATGTGGGGAAAACACTATGCATGTGGCATGAAGCTGCCCGTCTTAACAGGCGGGACAACTGCTCAAACCCATAAAGGAAGCCAAGGGATCCTTTATGTCCATCAGGCAGGGATCAAACATAGAACATAATCATAAGAATGTCATTTTAGCTGCATTACCTTTTTCATATCTCAAGGCCAATGACATGAACCATCTGTGATACTCCTGTGACTGCTACCTGTACAATTAAGCCAGGAAAAATATAAGGGATCATGCTGAGGCCATTTATTGGGCTTGACATCTGTTCTCAGAAAATGACGGCACATCTTTTGAATTTAGCTTCTTATTTAATAAGCTTCTCTGCTTACAGGCGTGTTTTATGTCCCTACCCTGTGGCACCTGCTTCACTTTAAATAGACATTGTACAGAGCCACACGCTTCCAACAGCTAAAACTTTTTGGAGAAGTTACACCAGCACATATGTGCAGCAAACTCACGTGTTCTAAATGATCCTTCTTCTGTGAGGAGTTTCTTCACAGCTGGATGAGTAGGCACAGAGATGCAGTTTTCTGGGCACAAATTGCAAGGGAAGATAAATTTGAGACAGGATCATTTTCATGTGAGAGACAGACACATATCAAAATGAAGGGGTGCAATATTCATTTTCATGGGAGAAAAAAATAATCTTTTTATTTGCAAAGAAGGAGAAGGATTTCTTCTGTGTTCAACCTTCAAGGAAATGTCCTTTAAAACACACTGCTGAATGAGAGTTTTTTGTCTGGTTTCTGAAGCTTGGAGGAGGGTCACAAACCAAAGTTTAAAACTAGCATTCAGATCAGGAGGGCATTGGAAACTTCTTCTGATGTAATTCTCCTCCAGATTTTTAGGGAATACTTCTTTTAGCCTGCTATTTCTATCTGTATTAAATTTGGTATAATGTAAGTATTTGTTAAAGGGCGTTTGGACAGGTTAGGGGGACCTCAGGGAGTGAGGTGAAACTGCAGAATGTCAGACTTGAGGAAATAGAAAGTGAAAAGCCCTAGCACAGCACGCTGCCTGGCCTCTATTTGCAGAGCAGCAGCAGATCCACAGCTAGACTTCCTCATCCTCTGGACAGATATGGCCTTTAATATTTGCCAGTTGCCTTGGAAAACTAAATGCATTTTCCCACTAGTTACATACTGTGGGTACCAGCTTGCATCCTCAGTGGCGCTGCAGCTGACAAAGGTCCATGGATTTAATTGAACTCTATTGATTTACATCAGCTGAAGAGGTAGCCTGGTAAGTATAATCACCTAGGTACTTGTGTCTATTTATCTTAGGCTAAAGTGATTGATTGCATGGGTAGATCCTGCCTCTGCTTTTCCCCACAGCCTCTGTGGGCTTACCGGCCAAAGCAAAGGGGAAGGTGAGCATCGATGGTAGAAACAACCAATGTGATGTCTTTTTTAGACGATTCCTGTCTGTAAAAGGGGCCTGAAGCACTGACTGTTCACCCATGGTCTCACAAATCGCCTCGCTGATACTACTGACAGCTGCACTTCAAAGTAGCTTTCAGAAACAGGGTCTGTACCTGCTGTGCCTCTCTGTTAAGGACTAGAATGTTAGGGGAGGGGCAACAGTGAGATGGCCAGCAAAGAAGAGCCCGTCTCCATCTGCGTTACACTCTCACAACTGCCACCAGTAGCCAGTGCATTCCTTGCTTCCTCTGTCACTGATGAGCAGCTGGGTTAAAATGAGCAAAGTATCTGTTTTGTCCTGAGCTCACCGCTAACCTGCACATATGGTGAAAGTCGAGGTCCTTAGTGGGGCTCATGGGTCGAGTAGCCGTTTCCTTCTCCTTAGTGGGGGCTTTAAAGCTGTGGGTCAGAAGGGGGATTTGGCAGCAGTGCTAAGGCTGCACAAGCACAGTTTTGTATTTGATTCTTTGTTGTGGTTCTGGAAGTCATCCGTCTCCTCCGGGAAATATAATGGTGGTTCATTAGGCACCAGCTCTGGTCAAGTGTGGAGCAAGCAGCTCGAGTCAGGAGCTTGCTTGGCCCATCTGTGCTGCAAAGGTAGTTGGCAACACTGGTATCTCCCATGAAGCCATGAGGGAAGCTAACCTGATTTTTCTTCTCTTTTCTTGCCTTTCTCACAGTGGGTCTGCAATGAATGTAGTATTCACCGAAGAAGAAATGAAGAAGTTCTTAGCTGAAGCCACCAGAGTCTCTCAGGTACTAGTTTTTGTGCAGCTACTGCTTTTTCTTCTTGTCTTGCTGTATTTGTTTCACCTCTACCATGTATTGCATCTCTTTGTTTCAGTATTGTGCCTTCCTCACTCTTTTCCTTCATTGTTTTGGAAGAAGGCAGTGAAACTAGAGTTTGACTCCTCAGTTTGTTTCCTAAAAGGAAGATGAGGGAGCCTGTGTGGACACCCTTACTGATACTACTAGGATGCCAGCATGGAGTGGGGACAGCAGTTAAGCTTTTGTACCCAGGAATCCAGTGCTGACCAGTTAATTATATAAATAGGTGTAGGCTGGTGGGCTGGGACCCTTCCTATGCCATTCAAGCTTCCCAGTAGCAGGTTATGCCAACCAGCATAGAACCAACAGCATCTTTCACTCAGTTTCTGAACTGCTTTGCCTGGCTGCTTTGAACAGTTTTAAACTTCACCCTGGTGTCTTCTCTCTCACTAAGGACTTTTTTTTTTTACCCTTTTAAACACAGGAACATTTGCAAGATTTTACTATGACATTTAACTCCAAATCATGTACTGAGTTCCATTTTCCTCTGATACAAAAGCAGGATTGCTGCCTGCTTACTGTTAATCCAGTGGGATTATTGATCTGCAGAGTATGCAATGCGGAAGATAAAAGCTCTGGTTTCCATTTTAAATGTTTTTCAAAAGCTAATCTGAGCCTTTTAAAGTGCCTTTTTTTAGCAAAGGGAAGGGTTTGGTCTGGTACATTGAAATTTAGAAAAGAAAACTCTGAGAAGTTTTCCCAGAACATAGTAAACAACTCAAAGCCTGAATTTGTTCTATACTGTTAGTGTTATTGTACAAGGGATGTTTGGAGAGATGAGAATATGGGAGGAGGAGGAGAATTTGAAACAATTGAGGTTGAACGAAGAACATTCAGCATTCAAAGCCTAACCTTTTAACAGCCTCACTTTTTGGTCTGTTTGTTTCTGAGGGTTTTCTGTGCTTTTTTTGTGTGTGGATTTTTTTCTTTGAAATGGTCACTGTTTGGAACATTACTGTAGCACCATAAACTACTGTCACTGGAGTCTGGGCTTTAAAAATAATTATGTCAAAGAGGAACTATCTGGAAACACAACTGGCTATCGAAACCAGACATGTAACTGATTGCTCAGGGGATTTCTTAGGTGATTAAACCTTGAACAAGAGTTAAATTGTGTTTTTTAGGTGTATGAGGCAAATGATGGAAATTGAGCATTTCAGCAAGAAAACATGGAATGGAAGGGAGATACCATGCAAAGTAGTAATATCCTGAAGGATAGGGTGGCATGGACACAAGCAGACCACTTACTATCTTTGAACAAATTGAAAGGGATTTTTGAAAAAATCCATCAGAGGGAATCACATAACTAATTTTCAGAAGACTACAGGGTCAACCTGTGGTAGCAACTAAATACTTAGTACCCAGCCTCCCAAAAATTCTAGCTTCTCTGTACTTCATTTTAAGTAATCTTCCTTCCCCTTCCTCCTCCCCAGAAGCAGACCAGGCTGCAGCTTTAAGCCACATTCTGTGAGATAGACCACTTTCTTATGCCACTGGATGGCTTTATGATAGCAAGGGATACCCTATAGGAGGCTGAAGCCCAAGAAAATGATCCTCAGACAGCTTAACTTGTCACAGCTTGATTGGCTTGAGTTGGGTAGTGTTGTCTTCGTTGCTGGGAGGTCTCATCCCTGGTACAGGAGGCCCTGCTGGGAGCTGAAGTTGTAGAGTCTTGGCAACATGTGCTGTATTCCTAGGGGAAAGAGTGGATGTTCCTATAGGATCCTTTTGATGTCCAGTTCTTCTGCACAAAGAAGGCGTTGGCGCTTGCTGCAGATGTGACCAGTTGCACACTGGGTGCCCTGGCCCTGATCCTGCTGACTTACCTGAGATTTTAATTCTGAACTTTTTGCTAGTGTACTCAGACTGCTAAGAGAAGACTTTTAAATTTTATTTATACTGACAAAAGCTATAGTATAGTGGAAGCTAAGCTAGAGAAAACCAAACCAGAACAAATGTACTGTGCTCAGCTTTTAAATCAGGGAGGTTTTTTAGTCTGGTCAAGGCTTTGTAGCCTGTGAGGGGTTCCACAGAAGTTAGCAGTGTTAGCTGTGAGCATACAACTGAACATGAGCATCTTTGTGGGGCACAGGGTTCATTTTTATGGTTACAAAGCCTTACCTAGTTCTCCATCCAACAGAGCAGCTCCAGATAAAGTGTCAGACCAGCACTGTTCTGTTGTTTTAGCTACTTTGCCACTACAGTTCTGTGTCATTATGGCATTTATGTTGTCAATAACGTTCAAAACTTCTTGTGTGAGTGGAGACAGATTAAACAAGGCCATGTGCACATATAAAACCTTCTGGTGAAGAACTGCAGCAGTACAGAAAGCTACAGGACACAAGCCACTAAATTTATGAAAGAGCGTAGGCTGCGGCATTGTCCTTGCCTGGGAATTTACCCTTGTGCTGATAAATGTGAGGAATTGTGTCTTGTAACTTTTGGAGTGGCTTTGTGTTTTTTCAAGAGGAGCCTTTTGAGCATGCACAGACTGTCATTTATTCTATTTTATTCCCTAATAAATAACAGGCAGTTAATAGTGGATGGGACAGGTAGAATGTTGAGACGTAAAGCCGGCCGGGAAGAATACGGGTTAGATCTTTAACTGTCTGTTGGAGCAGGTGGCTGGGAGGAGAAAGCATTTAGAGGAGAGTGGGAAGTGTGTGCTAGCATCCCAGAGATAAGCAGGAAGAGGAGGAAGAAAAGCAATGTGTACCAGGGAGGGTATTGAGAGTCAAGGACAGGCCGTTCCTGGCCAGCTATAATTAGTGGCAGCTTCTCCCTCCGAGACTTAGGAAACCAGGCAGAGAAATGAGAAAGGGACAGTTCAGTTGCCCAAAATACACAACTCTTAAAAATAGCAAACAGCTGCTATACAAAGTCATTAAGTATGAAAAGATTCCATTACTTTGTGAAGCAGTATGTCCAGTGAGGTGGCTGGGAGGCTCCAAGGGCTTGAAGAGACAGGATCAAAAGTCACCGGATCCATGCGTGTGTGTATCCCACTGTCCTATTTTGGCCATGATCTCACTTAAAAGCTCTTGGTGGTGTTGCCCCAAATGTCATGGTGACGTTACAGAGGACTCAAACTAACACATCAGTGGCTTTGGGGAAACCATGCCAAGTTTCCCCCCCGTATTTCTTTGCAAAGTTCACTTATCTGTGGAAATAAGGATATTAATAGATTGGCATTGTAGGATTCTGCTTCCAAAGGTTTTCCAGTGATGAATGGTGGAGCACTTGGATGGTCCCCAAATATTCTCAAATAAAAACTTAATTCTTCTATCTTGTCTTGATGACAGGATCACCCTGTGGTACTCACTAAATTTATTGAAGGTGCCCGTGAGGTGGAAATGGATGCTGTAGCCAAGGCAGGACGAGTAAGAACTTCGCTTTTCTTTAATATTAAACTTGCTTTGAGATATGCAAAAATGTATGGTTTGAATGATTTCCTATCCAGCCATGGGTTCCTGCTGAGAAGAGTAGAGAAACAAGAAGACAGTAATGCATCTTGGGTTCTAAAACATATTGCTTGAAAAGCTCAACCTACCTTATTGTATACATCTAAGTAGTTACTTTTTAAGCATTGCTTAACCATGTGACTGAATTCTTTAAAATACAATTCTTACTGGATTCACAAATCACTGGCTTCACATATTACTTTGATCATAATTGTATCAGCACATTTTATGATATTACCACAGTTGTTCTATTATTACAGCTTCGTTTTGCATTTCATTACTAATCAAAGAGTTCTGACAAACTTCTCATTTAACAGAAATATTCTGTTTTCAATCTTCATTTTTAACCAGCAGACAAGACCGCTTTTTCGGTATGGGGGTAGCGTGCCTCGATGCAATTCAGTCAATTTAAATCCTTAGGCCTGAATTTCCCCTGCCTGCTGTTGCCACGATAAAAACACCACAAAAGCGGTGGGGGGGAATACAAATTATGTCAGTCCACACTTGTTTCTGTTGGGGAATGGCAACATTTTAGGTTCATTCACAGTTTGTTTAACTACAGTATGAAAGACTCTTAACGTGATCCCCTTGTTCATAGTCCTTGAGTCTGCTTCAGGCCTCCTCCCCCAGATCTTGGGAAATTCCCTTATGTTTCTTTCCCCGGCTATATCCTCTTTTTGCATACAGCTGTGTTCAGGAGACTGCTGGGTTGGAGGTGGGTGCACAGTTCAGGAGAGAGAGTGAGGTGACTAACTGATCTCTTGTCACTGCATGCAGGTTATTTCACATGCTATTTCAGAGCACGTGGAAGACGCAGGTGTTCACTCTGGAGATGCCACCCTTGTGTTACCCACACAGACTATCAGCCAGGGAGCCTTGGAGAAGGTAGGTGTTGCTTTAGCACTGAAAAGAGAAGAGTTTGAATCCACTTTCCCCCTTTGCTTGGGAGAACTCAGTCACCAATGGAGAAATCAAATTGCTGATGTGGTTTATTTAAAGACCAATGTGATATGTGCAAGTGTAGGATGTCAGTGTGCCCCTGTGATTTGCTATACAGTACGTAGGATCATCTGAACTGTCTCACATCCACTTAAGCAGTACATATACACACTTTCAGACCCATTGGATTTACTTATTTCATTCATTTGGAACCAGCTTCCCTAGCAGTAGAGAATTGTCTAATTCATATATGTGCCATGGTTCACCTTCCACTTCCTTTTCTACTGCAGTCCTTCACTGCTTAGATTAGGTGTATGACTTTCCAGCTGCCTGCTTTTCCAGAAAGGCAATCAGGATGAACGTGCCTCACCTAATCTTGACTTTTCCCCCTTTCCAGAATAAATCTCATGATACAGAGTTGTCACCATGCATTTTCTAAATGAACTGTGCCATCCCCTGTGATGTCATCCTGTTAAGGGTTTGTCTGGAAGCTCATAAAAGCTGTAATACAACAGTCCAGCTTTGTTTACAAGAATGTCCAAGGCCTTGTTTCTGAAAATAGTCATCTCCTGGAGCAAAGCAGTTCAAGTGCTTGTACTGAAGTGGCACGTGACTTCTTGGCAAACCTAGAAAATAAGACCATAGTGTTTTCTCCCAGTTTGTTCCAGAGTAGATCTGCTGAGACATGTCCCACTGATCTGTGATGGGACAGGCATGCTGGGCAAAGACTTTAGGGACACTTGCAAAACTCAGCAGTTAATGTCAAATGGCAGAGCATCGTTATTCATCATTTCACCAAGAAAGGTAAACAGGCTGCGGTGTGCGGTGTTGGAATTGCTACAGGCTGGGCATGCTTTTATTCCTTCCCTTTCTCCTTTCCCCAGCTTTCTCTTCTTCTCTCTCTCTCTCACACACACACACTGCTGATTTTTATTTCTGCCCTCAAATGTTGCTTCAGGCTCCAGGTTACAAAGGAAATCAAACATAAGATAATGAAAGATAATGTTGTTGCCAAAAAAATATGCTAGGGCATGTGCTCAGGCAGAGAGATATGGTATTTAGAGGAATCCACATGTGAGGTGATTTATTTCCATGATGCTGTATATTTTGTGGGATTTATGTATTTTTTATATATGCATACACATTTTTACCTTTTTAAAATTCATTTATTTTTACAGGTGAAAGCTGCTACAAAGAAGATTGCAAATGCCTTTGCCATCTCTGGTCCATTCAACATTCAGTTCTTGGTGCGAGGCAATGATGTGCTGGTAAGAGCTCTTGTGACTGTTGGAGGAAGTCAGGCTCTGCTTTGCGTGTTCAGGTGCTTGGTTCCTCTGGTCCATAGCACGGAAACTCCATGTCAGTAGCAGCTGTCCAATGATGCGTGGCTCTCCTGTGCCGCCCCTAGTCACGCAGCTCTCCCTGCCTGTGTGGGAGAGAGAGCATCCTCCCCTGCCTTCAGGCTGAGGGTGAAGTGCATCTGGTTGCGTTGTTTATCAGCGCTAGCTTTGTTTTACTGTGGCTGCTGTTCCACCCAAAGCTCTCAGTTTTGAATATGACAGACAGTATCAGAACCTGCGCCTCATCCTATGAGCTGAATGTCATTGCTTTTAGATCTCTGATATTCTCTCTCTTCTTTAGCTATTTCAGTCATTAAGGTAAGTCTTCTAAGGCACCGGAAAGAAAGCAAGACAATTTCAAGTGTTTAAGCCTTTAATGTAAGCCATTAAGATGGTTATCTAAATAGTGTGGTCCTCAGAGCTATCAGTGACACAAGTACAGCAGATGTCTGACCCTTTATGGGGAGCACTTGACTCTCTGTTGCTAATGGAAGAAGGTCAGAGGAATATGAGCAGAGTATGACTGAGGAAGTGCTGAAAGGAAAGAAAACCTGATGGTATAGGAAGATGTGGTATCGGTGAAAGATGCTTTTTGGGTTATTAGTTGAGAAAAATGTACTTACTGTTCTTCGCCTTTCTCCTGTTTCACACACAGTTATTCAGAAACCTCCACAGAGGGAAAGAATGGAGTTTTCCCTCCTTGCTTCCCCTCAGCTGTGCTTGCCTTTTCTCTGGATAACTACCTTTTCCATTCTCTCTTAACTTACCTGTTCTTTCCCTGCTTCGCTCTCCCTTCATTGTCACTTAGAGCAATTCCTCTTTGGCTAACAAACTCCACGGTGCTCTTCTCAGCAGGATACAGAACTTCTCTGTTTCTTGCTTGGGTCCCTGAATGACTTTCACACATAGATGGAAGTTGGTAAGGGAGGCCCAGTCATTTGTGAGGTGCCATTACCAGAGTAAAAGAACAAGGTGGGCTTTTACAGGTTGTACCTAATGCCTGCACATAAGTCTTCATGCCTCTTGCACATTAACTTAGGCTACAGTAAAACATGTTTTTCAAAGTGAACTCCAAATTATTCTCAGTTCTAATTATCAGACAATAGAGATGAAACTCAGTTGCAGAACATGAGGTTCCTTGTATCTCAAGCTGGCCGCTACCCATCCCTCATCGCTGTTTGCAATATTGAATGCAATTTCTGTGTGTCTTATTTTACAGTCTAAACAGCAATTCTGCCAAGAGGAGTGAGGACTGGCTTCCAGAAATACAAATCAATCTATTTCTTCACTGCACAGTGTCTGACCCTGGTGTTTCTCCTTTCTAATCCCATCAGGTAATAGAGTGTAATTTGAGGGCTTCGCGCTCCTTCCCTTTTGTATCGAAGACTCTGGGTGTGGACTTCATTGATGTGGCCACAAAAGTGATGGTTGGAAAAGAGGTTAATGAGTCATCCCTCCCCACGCTGGAACATCCCATTATTCCATCCAAATACGTTGGAATTAAGGTATGGTTTCCAGTAGAACACCAAAACCCCCACAACGGAGCCAGCACCTAGTGCATGAATAGGCAACTGGTACTTCAATGCCCAGACAGAATAATTTACTCTCTGGTCAAAACACAGATTGACCTTTTGTAGTTTCTGTCAAGATAATGTATGCTGGGAATTTTAGAGAAAAATCAAAGGAAAATTAACCAGTGATTATTAACAAAATCAATCCTTAATTCTTACTTCTGACTTTCTCTGAATCACGTTTATGAACTTCATTCTAAATATGCGCTTGCAGAACTGAACACTGCAGTTCCGGCTCTTTCAAATTACTGATACATGTGTGGACATGTACAAATTCTTGTTTTGAGTGCCCCCAGGATTTTACCTTTAGGATTTTGGACATGGGCTCTTGAATGCATGGAATCCCCTTTGTGTGCACCACCAGTTAAAATGGGAGTGAAAGCCTTAGATCCTTTGATTTCAGTAAGGCCAAGATTTTTCTTTTCGTAATAGCTAAGCTTACATAGCATCCAGCACACCCAAATTTGCTGGAGATATTTTTGAATGCTTAGTGGAAGAAGAAAAAAAAAATAAAAAAATTAAGCCCCTAGTCATAAAAATCTTGAACAGCAGTGCACAGAATAACAATGGATGATGAGAATTGTTTATATAGTGATTTTCAAGCTTTAATAGCTTCTGTATCAAGTGGAAACTGAGGCAGTGGAAAACACCTAACAACTAATAAGTTGTTTAGACATATGAAAAGACAAGCCAACTCTGTGGCCCAAGCCAGCTTGGGTTATTGGCAAGCCAGTCAGTCTGGAAGTAGCTCTACCTTTTATTTTGATGCCACGAATGGGCATTATCTGAAATTCTAATCTGAGACTTTTTTATTTCTGCGAGTCCTATTTATTTTAATAAATTTCTATTATTTAGACCTGGGGCTTCTGCACTGTTGTTAGCTAAACTGTTGAGAGTTTTGTTTCCCCTGGGAATCCTGGTTACAGAGTGGAAAACGCAACTACATTCTTGAAAACCTGGCTACAAAGCCTTTTATACTGCTTGTGTTCTGTGTGGATTTGTCAAATATAAAAACCTACTAATACCTTTGGAAATGCTAAGCTTTGAAAACTATTCCAGTTAAACCTGGTTCTGGTTATTCATGCATCATACTTTCTGTCCTCTTAGGTTTTATCGCTAGGAATATTTGCATGGAAATGGGATCTTGTTTCTCCAGCAGTTCTTAAGTGCCCTGAAAAGACAATATGAAACTATTTTCTTCTTTTTCAACGTAGCTGCTCCTTTGTGGATTTGGAGTCCCACCGTTTTAGCTTTAGTGACTGAAAGATTGTCTTGCCATCTTTGCTTGCAGAGTGACGCAGATACCATGGTCTGACCAAGATTAAGTCCTGGATAGAGCATGACTGACTGAGTTTGAAATAGGATTTATTCACAGTACCAGACTCTACTCCTGCTGATGTGTTTTCGTGTTCATGGCAGAGAAAAGTTAGGGAGCTGGTGGAAGGCTTTGCTGCTTGTTACCTTTCAGGACAATATGTGAATTAAAAGTAGTCCACCGTGACTGCTGGATCTCAGCTGGAGACTCTAGAGTTGGCTGCTGTAAAATGTTTCACTTTACTTCTAGAAAAAGCAAAACTGATGTAAAAATGGTGAAGACACGTGACAATTTTTGAGAAGCTGTTCACAGTGAATTTGTGCTGTCACATTCTAGTTGGTCATTGGTAGGTGTTATGAAACAGCAGCTGTCTTGTCTGCAGCGTTACCCTCAGAGACTTCCAAGTACAGCATTATGTCTTTGGATTTAAAAATAGATTGTCTTTTAAGCAGCAGTGGTGCTGCCTTTATGCTTAATACCATTAGTAGTTTAAGATGTAGAGAAGCCCTATGGAAGATTATTCCTTAGCAGGAAATTTGTTCCATGTTTTCCACATGTGGTCGTTGGCTCTTTGAGAGTTTCTTTTTCTCCTTTTTTTCTTTTTTCTTTTTCTTAAAGATCAAATTAGACAAAAAATCTCAGAGAGCACAGTGGCCCAAGTCCTCAGATAATCATAATGATCAAGAGCTTTAATGTTTTCATACAAACGATTGAAAGATAAAAAAATATGGGTATCTGGGGATTAAAAAATTATGGGTGTGTATTTGGGGAGAGAAAGGGGAAACTATAATGATCATTTGCAAAGTTTCATCTAGTTTACAGCAGAAGAGTGTGTTCATTCATGTGAAATGGTTTAAGTCCTGTGCATGAAAAATGTTTGTTGGAGAACACTTTCCTCAGAAAAACTGACTGGCTTTAGATAGTATCTCTCCTTGTTTCATGAATTAGATGCTTCCCAGCCTTTGTGATTTAAAATGTGTCCTGAAAATGATAGTGATAATGGGCTCCCACAGATCAGAAATCTGCCATCAGAACGTGAGCAGGACTGCAGGAGTTAGAAGGAGGATTTACTGGCGGAATGCATGTCTATTTGTTCAGGTCTGTCATCGAGATGCTAGGGGAACTCATTTGCCAAGCACTATTCCTTTGCTTATCGGCCTTGACCAGTGCTTTTTTTGGTCTCTTTTTTCATCCCTGTCTCTTTCTGTCCCTCCCAAGTGTAGTTGGATGGGGTTTTTTTAAATGATCCATTAAACTTCCATTCTCTGTCTCCCTCGTCCCTCTTTCTTTCACCAGGCCCCGATGTTTTCCTGGACCCGGCTGAGAGATGCTGACCCTGTTCTCCGATGTGAAATGGCCTCTACTGGGGAGGTAAGTTTTAGATTTGCTACCTTTCTTTTAAACCAAGTTGCCTTTAAACCTCATGAATCTTTGAAAGTGATCTTATTACTGCCTGAATCATGATGGCATCTGTAGCTTCTTCAGAAAATTGAAAACATCTTTCTTAGCTGTAAAAAGAGATTGTCCTGGGAAACCCAGTTTATTCAGCCACTGGATGTCCCTCTTTACCTGCATGTCAGCTCCCTGAGTTGGACCTGTTTGGTGTGACAGCCTGAAATGAGTTTATCTGGGAGGTTCTCAGCACATCGGTCTGTTTTATGAATCACCTGCTTCTAGACAGACAAGTGCTTACAGCTGTCATAACCCCCCATCGACACATGCCAGAATAGCAATATTGAGACTCCAGGTCAGGAGCGTTTGGTCTTGGAACGTGCTAGTTACCTAAAGGCAACAAATATGTGTGGTGATATTATTCTTGTTGCCTGGTAACCATCAAGGCATGTCCCAAGGTGCAAAAAGGCGAGGAGTGAATAAAATGTGATGGCTGCAGTATTGACTGTAGGTAGGATGAGGAGGAGACTGGGCTACTTTACCCACTCTGTCTGTGGTGGGGCTGTGGGGGGGCCTCTGAAACGTGTCTCTGGTGTACGTGTGGCTCAATGTAAAGGCACAAAGCGGGGAGCCTTCACCCCTCGGGGGTACAGGTTTCCATCTGCATCGTTTGAGGAGACACTAACTCATCTAGAACAAAGAAGTTTGTTTCTGAGTTATTGCTGAACTGCCAATAGCTTCCATAGATAGACCCAAGCTATCTTTAAACTTGCTTGCTCTGTTACTTCTAGAAAAGGGTTGTGGTAGCAGGAAATTTATTCTGGGCTAGATAGCCCACTTGGGAAGTGATTAAATACTGAGGCAATCAGATGAGGTTTAACTCTACCATAGCTAGGCAGCGGGCAGAGCCTGGCCAGCTCCGTTCGATATGAACTTGGGTTTATCTACATGAGCTGTTTTGAGTAGGAACGACTTATCATTTTAGTATGAAAAAGCACTATCCTCAGATAAAAGGTAAGAACAGCCTTAGGTCTCCTGCATCTCTCCAGACTGACTTTATGTTGCTCTTCATAATGTGTGGGAAATCAGTATTGCAGAAGATTTCCTTTCAGTGTAGTTAATGGGCAGAAAAAAGTCGAATGACATCTGTGACTTCCTTATTTTCACCCCAAAAAAATTGACTACACAGACACCACCACACCACCCCCCCCAAATAAAAAGAAAAAAAAGGAATAAAAATGTATCTAAGGGCAAGAATTATTTTTTTCAGCTTTATATGGAGTTAGAGATTACTTTGGTCATAAAGGAGGGATTATTAACTTTTATGAGTTGGAAAGATCCATAGTCACAAATGCCATAAAATGTGACAGTTATGAAAGTCTTTCTTACAAGTGAAGTAAGGATAATAACTTGCTTTGGGTAAAATGCTCGATTATTCCTCAAAGACATTTTTCACACACACGACTTGATTTGGGCTTGGATTTGTCACATCTCACTGGCAGGTACACTTTCTGCTGGAAGTCGTGGTTCCCACAGCAGTAGAAGACACAGTGCTGGGTGTCCCTTTGAGTAGTGTGGCTGTTTTGTCCGTGCCATAATGACAAACCTCTCCTGGCAGGCTGGAAACACCTGGTCCAAGCCCACAGGGCCGGAGACTGTCCACCACCATAGGAAATTGGGACATACATAACCCCTCAGCTGTAGGACAGACTGAACGCTCCTGGATGAGTTTTCAGAGCAAAGCTGAGATACTGGCTGCCATGATTTTCCTTAATCCCTTCCCTTGTGGCATTTTTGGTTGGTCTTTCTTTATTTTTACCCTGGAAGACCTGGCAAATCGTTGTTTGTTCTTCTTACCTGAAATACTGGTTTCTGCTCACCATGGTAACAGTGAGACCATGAACGTGAGGGCTCACTGTGATGGGAAGGACCACGAGAGGAAAATGGGAGAGCAATTCTCAATCAGTCCGTCTAGCCCAGCTGTACCTGTGTGCAGGTTTGTTATTCCAAAGAGAAAAAAAATCCGTGATGGCTTCTGCCTGGTTTTCAACAAGTGTGGAGTTTGCCAGAAAAAGCAAGGGGTGTTTGATTTTGGTTTCTTTCCCAAAACCTCATGTGTTCCTCTTTTTTGCCATCAGAATTACAAATTTTGGTGAGGAGCACAGTTTGGTTCTTTCAGATCATTACTGTGTGACGGTCTGGAAGCAGCGACATTCCACTGGCAGTTCTGAATGACAGAGAACCGCTAAAGGATTTTTATTGATTTCTTTATCAAGTTTTTGTTTATGTAAACTAATTATTAAACATTTTATATATCATTGTTTATCTATCACAATGATAGAAATGCCCAAAGTATGTGACAGCACAAGCGCTGTCTTACGCTGGTTTGCTGCCTGCATGCAGAACGCTCGCTGGTATTTAAGCATTATATAATGCTAAACAATTTGCAGCGTGCTCACAAACACTGGAGCTCAGGCTGTGTACAGCATTCCCATAACTCAGCAGAATCAATTGTTGTTACTCCTTGGTGTGCTGTTTGAAACTAAAGTGTTGCTTATGCCTTTGTTATTGCTTCATTAAAATGATGAGATTTGTCTGCGATGATTTTCTGATTTATTCCCCCCCGCCCCTGCCTGCAGGCTCCACACAAAAGCAAATTGATTCTGTGAGAAGTCAAAAGAATCTATTTTAAAATGCCATCCCTCTTTCTTTTTAAAGCAGTGTTTTTGTGTTGGTTTTGGGTTTTTCCCCTTGTGCTGCCACCTTTGTGCCTTTTTTCCAGGTTGCGTGCTTTGGGGAAGATGTGTACTCTGCCTTCCAGAAAGCTATGCTTGCCACAGGCTTTGCATTTCCTAAGCAAGGAATTCTGATTGGAATCCAGGTGAGCCCTAAAAATCAAAGCTGAGAAAGGACTGACCCAGAGGAACTCAGACACTGTTGCCTTGTTTTCCTTCATGTGTCTTTACAGCTTAAATGTGTTTCTCTGCATTCCATCTTGAAGTGCAGTAAGACACAGAGCAACAAACACCACAGTGAGATTTTTACTGGATTCCCTGGGGCTGGCTTGGGTTTTCTGTGTTGTTTTTTTTCTTTTCCCTCTGGCTCCTGATAGTTTCTACTGGGAGCTGCAAAAGTTTTCTGGGGACAAACCCCTGGGATTGCTGTAAGTAGAGGCCATAGATTAGAGCTAGAAGCTACCTTCCTGTGGGGAATAAAGCCTGTAGATGGTCAGTTCAGAGAAACATCCCAAGCTAGAACTCAGAGCCTGCTCCTTGCTCACCCTGGGGATGCCTCCTTCCAATCCTGACATCAGTACATTGTCTCTTCTCCTTTTCAAACCAGTTCCACTCCACTCCCCCCAAAACTGTGACACAGTTTATGTACTGCAAAGCTGGATCTGCTAAGCTTTCCCCATAGATGCATGTATTTCATTTCAGGCAGAGCTGTGGTGTCATCTGACAGTATAGAAAGCATGACATCACTAGGATGCTTTAGGGCTAGTTATTGATGTTACACCGTATTCCTTTCCCTGTTTGATTCTGGCGTGTGGCCAGTATTGTTCCCTTGCACACAGCTCCTATCAGCCAGGAGTAAGTAGCTCAGAAAGGAATAACTGATGCTATGTTTGTATTGTGGTGTTTGTGGTTTCTGTATCTTGCCAGACCTCGCTCCTCTTAGGGACTGCCTCTCAGGCACCTAGTCGGTGGCTCCAGTCATGCCATACCAGACTAGAGACTGGATTTAGGGTTACACCTCTTGCTGTTAGCATCCCTCAAAGTTGCTGTGTGTGGCAGGAAGTTTAAATGGTGTCATTATGGGAATGTCCTCTGGTGCAATGGCTTCTGCAAGGCTTCTCCCTTTATGTGAGGGAGTTTTGGATGGGTTTGTCTGAGGAACAGCCCCGCACCGTTCACACTTCTGCATCAGTAAGGAGGATGTGCATTTCAGGACATAAAAGGCAGCTAGGCAGAAAAGCAAATAGTGTTGGTTCTCCATTACACATTAGTTACCAACTGCAGGAGGTGCTGAAGTGAACTCTGAGATTTGTGTATGTTCCCCAAAACATCTCAGACGTTTCCGCCGCGGCTACAGCGTTCTTGCTTGGGTCCTATAAAGACAACCAGTTGCCTCATGCCACTTCCCTGTTGTGCTTGCAATAAGCTCATGCCCTACATGATTGCATAAAGCAAATAAAACAAAAAAAATGGACTAGATGAATTTTCCTGTCAGGCATCTGGGGTGTGAAAAATATGTTGGGCTCTCTCTGCCAGCAAACGATGCAAAGGAAGCGTGTGAAAAGTGGCCAGAAAGGAGCATGACTTCTACTGATGCAGATTACTGCTTCGTTCTTAAATATATACGTATATGCACACATCTGTGGATTGAAGCTGTTGCTCTAAGTTACCCCAAATTAGCAGGAAAAAAGAAATAACTTTGCTTTCTACCTAGATAAATTTTAAAAGTTCAACTTTTAAATGAAAGTCTTGGCAGCTGGTACTTTATGTCTAGTGTGTACCTCAGCACTGCAGGCTTTAAAACAGCATTTAAAAAAGAGGAAAAGAAAAGCTAGGAGAATAAAAAAGGAGAGAGCCCAGTGTTTAAAATTTAAGCCTATTTTCCTGGTAGCAGCTAAAAGGGAACAGGCAGCAAAGAGTAATTTTAGCTGTAGGAAAGCATTTATGTAGGTTCTGTGTCAGTACCTGTTAAACTGAGCCAAATGTGCTTTGTACAAAGGTCTTAAGGAAAAAAAAAAGGAAGATAAAACAACCCCAAAAGCTCAACCCCCCAAAACCTTTTAAAAGTAACAAGATTCTGTCCTTTTAATGAGTGGCTTCCAGTTCATTTTCCTGCAAAAGAAACTTGAAAACAACAGATCAGTCGCTTAAAGGTCTCTCTTCATCTCAGCGTATTTCTTATATAATTAAACTCCAAAAACAAGAACTGGGAAGTTAATGCTGAGAACCTCATATTGCTCCCTCACCGCTCTGGAGTTTGTCACCTACCTACTTTTCAATGGTCCGTTTTGAAACGGAGGGAAAACTAAACCTCACGAGAAGGGAAGGTGGAAATGCTGACCTAGACCTGATGTGTAGATTATGAGTGGTCTTCCCTGAGTATTCTGGGCTGGAGGAGAGGGGGAGCCCCTCACCTCAGAAACGATAGGCACAAGGAATGAGGCGTAAGGTGGGCTGTGAACACCAGCAGCTTTGTTCTGATTTTAATCACAAACATGAGGTCATCTCCCTCAAACTAGCGAAATTGTTGGTGTATCCTCAGAGAGGAAGTACAGGCTCAGAAGGACAGGTATCAGGTCTTCCCACTCCATGACCCACGTGTAAATGACATTGCTGTGAGGGGGTAACGGGGTGGAGGTCCCTCCTAGGAAGAGGCTTTTGATTGGCAGGATGGTTTCTGCAGGCTCAGGGCTGATTCTTGTCACAAGCATGTGCACCAGCCATGTGGCGGTCTCCAAGGAAGGTGCTCTGATCTCTCTCCAGTGAATGGTGAACTCAAAACTTACCCTGCTTTCGGAGCTTTTGTTGCTTCATGACTAGAGGCTCTCTCTGATTTCTAGACTGGACTTCTAGCTTTTGCAGAGATAAATAAGAAGCCAAATGGTCATGAATTCTGCTTCCATCAAAAGTACCCGGGCTCAACATATTTTAGTATATTGCACCTTTATGGCATTGCTGCAAGTTAAGATGAGGTTGAGAGGAGGTTGCCTTCTTGAAGGTGAAAGTCAGATAGATGTAGTTCACAGTACTGGGGAGGGAGGTAATTTCCTAGCAAGTGTTCCACTCTGAGGTGTTTTGCAAGCCAAGAATCAAGCGGCTGTGCTGCGACCTGCCATCCAAACTGGTCCTCATACACCCTGGCAATGACCCCAGCCTCGCTGAGGGACTTCCTTGTTGGTGTACTTCCAGGTGCTCACAGTTCCAGAGGTAATCCTACTAGGGCCAGGCAGAAATGTGGCTAACCAAGCAATCATCCTCAGGGTCCAGCAGGCAAGAGCTTCCTGACCTCTGCGGGACAGCACAAGGCAGGTCGGGCAGCCATCCGGGACTGTGAGCCTGCCGGATTGTCCCTCAGTCGTGAGCTCTCTCTGACATTGCACCAGTCAAGTTTCCCCAGGATGTTAAAGGCCCGATTGTCTCCCAGGATGAATGGAGTATGGCTTTCTTGTTAGACAAATGAATCGCTGCCGGTTTATGCAAGCTGATAATCTGACCTCTTTTCTTTTTGCAATTTGGAGAACTCTATGATGCTGAAACCCTGAGTCTGCCATTAAATAATTTATATTTTATGCAAGAGGAGTTGAAAAGCTCATTTTATTTTCTTTCCTGATTGGGCTATTCAGTGATATCTCTGGGATGGCGTGCATCTGTCTTACATCTGTGCTGGTGACCACGAGATGCGGAAAGCATTGATGGAGTACTTTATTTTTAAATCCCAGCACTCCAAGTCTGTTGTTTCAAGGTAACCTTCTGCCTTGGTTCCTTACGTGCCGGAATTTTTGCATGCTCCACAGTGGATTTGCATATAGAATTCAAGATTCTCACAGGAGATGAGCTGGCTTCATTTTGATCTGGATCTCAGTGAGAACTGGTGTAGCTGCATTGAATTAACTGAGGCCATAGCCCTTTACAGACACCAAGGTGTGCTAGCAAACACGAGAGAGAGGTTATAAGAAACAGAACTTTTCTAATAAAGGGGAAAAAAAAAAGAGTACAATTCTCCTACAATAAATATCTTCCACTAAATAAATCTGCTTGTACTTTTCACCTTTAGTAACTAATGGTTTCTTACACAGGTTCCTTCAGCCAGCTTGTAAATCTGAGGCGGCTCCGATGCAAGCTGACAGCTGTAATTTCTTTTCATGGAGAGGCTGTTTTATGTGTCACAAGTGTTCAGTACATGTTTGATAGAAGCTTATAATACTGTTGTGAAAGCCAACCCCCCTGACCAGAAGGCAGAACCGTTCTCTCTGACTGGGAAGCCGCCAACCCTGTCACATTGTATATTTATATTTTCCAGTTAGTGTACGGAACGAGATGGCTTTTGGAATGAGGTTCTTTCCAGAGTGCTCAAAAAAATCTGTTGACTCCTTTTCTTCACAGGAAGCTATTCACCCTTCAGAATATTGCTCTCTCACTTGTACAGGTTAAGTTGTCAGTAACTCCAGCAGGGACAAGGGAGCTTTCCATAATCTTACTTGCAAATGGCCAGACCAGGCCCAGGTTAAAAGTGAGGTTTGGCCTGCCTTGGCAGTGAGAAGGGCATGTTACATCTCACCTTTGTGTTGCTATACCTTCAGCAACTCAGAGAAAGTTATGCTGGCATCAAATTGTCACTCATCTGTTGCTCTAAAAGGGCTCGTTCAAGTGTAGATGCATATAGGAGGTCATCTTATCTTTACTTCTTCTAAATTCTCTTGGACCTGGGTATGTGTTATGAGAGAGTATTTCAAAGGTGTTCTACATACCTGGGCATTCTGATCCTCATGGGAATAGGGTGTTCCAAGCTCGTGGGTGGTTGTGTATTTTCCATTTCCACATGCCCACAGGAGTTAGAAATTAACTCATGCATGCGCAGGCTCTTCTCGACTGAATTTGCAAGCAGAGTATCCAAAGGCACCCCAAAGCCTGTCCATATGCATTACCTGCCAGAAGAAAATGCCAAATCTTTGAGTGATGATTGAAAAGATGTTGAATTAAGAGCAGAGGAGACTTTAATTGTACTTGAGAAGGCAGTCGCCCAGATGTTTAATATGCAGCAGTAAATCTTCTGTAGTTGCAGTTGAACTTAGCATGGGGACACTTACCCCAGTGTTGTAGCAAAATATGTCATAGCTGGGATGGACTTGGGCTTCAGGATCCAGATGGTTTTGTTGGGAGAGCAGTGTTCCATGCACATGCAGACACTTTTCCCCGTGCACACACATGCACCCTCTCAGGCCAGAAGGGTGTAGTTGCCTCTTAGTATGCTCCAGAGTGGTTTTGTGTCGCCCAACAAAGCACTTGTTTCTAAATCCTAGATTTGATGCTGATTCTAATAAATTTCCCTTTTCAGAAGTCCTTCCGCCCCAGGTTCCTCAGCGTAGCAGAACTACTGCATGAGGAAGGCTTTAAGGTAGGTGGTTTCAGTTATTTAAAGCTAGGGAGCATTCAGACTCTGAAATGTACTCAGCCTGCTGCAGGAATGGAGAATGCTGGAGTTTATTTAGAGGAAGCGGGGGAGAAAGGAGCACATTTTTGAAGTACAGCAGGGGTTTGATTTTTAGCTGAGCGATCTGTGACGTTTAATTGAATATACAAGACTGTTGTGAGGGCAAGAACAACCCTGGCTCTGCTGTCAGCCTGCAGCCAGGTTGTCATGTTATAAATTCCTTTAAGTTCTCCAAGAAACAAAAATGCCAACAGGATGCCATGTATGACAGGGAGAGGTCGTGTGGAGAGGGTCTTTACAGTGCTTCATCTTCAGTGATGGTTGCGAGCTGCAGACATAGGAATTCGTGGTGTTGATATCCCTCTCGTAACTCTTCTGTGTCATTTTGCATCCATATTTCTGCTGAAAGGTAACTAACACCACAGCCACAGAAGACTGGTGAGATGCTTTTTAATGTTAAGTAGTGTTTTCCTCAGTCGCCTTAGTGTAACTGCTGGAGTTACAGTTCTGCCTTTCAAAACTTAGTGCTAGGCAGAAGAAAAGAGGGGGAAAAAAAGGAAATAAAGGAGTGATTGAACTTAAGCCCTGTTGAAATTCAGAGGGATTGAGGTCTTCCTAAGCCACTTAACTGTTTCAGGATGAGGTACTACCATTCATTGGCTATTATCCATCAGGAAATCACAGCAGGAAGTTGGGAAAGTCACGCTGTTCTCTGTGCGTGTCTCTATATGGAGAGGCACCCTTGTGATGAAAAAGACCCACAATAACCAGCTCTGACAACCAGGCTGTGTGTTGGGTCAGACCCACGAGTTAAATGGAAAGTTTCAGTATTATGAAGCCCACAGTAAGTAGCCTTTGGTTTTGGGTTTGTTTTTTTTTTTCCCTTAACAGCTTTATGCCACAGAAGCAACCTCAGACTGGCTCAATGCTAACGGTATCCCAGCGAATCCTGTGGCGTGGCCATCGCGGGAAAGCCAGAGTCCGAGCCTCCCTTCAATCAGGAGGTAAGAGCAAAACTCACAAAATTTGCCTTAACACCCAGGACGGCAAGGAGAAATTGCTGGCCCCACTGAGATCAATGATAGTGATGGAACGAGACTTCAGATTTAATCAAAAAGTTTTGTTTTGTCTGATTCTGTCTGGAATTGCCACAGCAGGGATGTTTCAGCTTAATTAATGAACGTCTGATTGAGCAGTCCTGTTTAATATGGCTCGGATTTATTGCTCCATGTTACATTTGCACCCAAGGTTCTGTGGGATCTGAATACTTAGCCCTTAATGACAGTCAGCCATGCCTTTAACAGAGTTGTGCTGAACTGCATGAAGGCTGAATGTTGCTTTGCATTGCTGGATAGAACAGAAATAACTCCCAAATTCCTGAGTTCCAGCTTTGTGCCTTATAACCCCTCAAGCCTCCTTTCTTGGGATATAAGCCTAAACTGAAATGAAAATCTTCCATGTTGCTTACCTGTGTTGTTCATCAGAGATGTTCATTAAGCAAGGCACACTGTGATACTATCTTGTGCATTGTCTCTTCAGGCTGGTAAGGGATGGGAAAATAGATCTGGTGATTAACCTGCCTACCAGCAACACTGAGTTTGTCCATGATAATTACGTGATCCGGAGGACGGCTATTGACAGCGGGATTGCTCTGCTCACTAATTTCCAGGTACTTCCCATGTAGTTTTTCCTCATCTTAGTCATAAGAGCCTTCAGAGCTTTCAAGCATTTCTGACCTTAGATTCTACTGTGTTTGGACTCTCATTATCTCTGACAAATAATAATGTGTCTGAAAGTCATAGCAACGCAATTGTTTGAATGTGTTTTCTTTTTGCTACTATACAAAACAACATTGCTCAAAGTAAAACAACAAGAAAACCCCAAACCCAAAACCAAAAAAGGAAGAAAATCTTGAGCCCTGTCCCGCAGATGAAGTTGGTGATGTATCCATTTTGTTTTGGAGCAAACTTCTTGCACTGGATCACCTGTAACATGTTTAAATTATGTACGGTAACAGGTTTTTAGTAAGATGTTTTTCCAGTATGGTCCTTAAACCTTACAGCAGGATGTAGCCTGGCTTCCTTGAGTGATCCTTGGGGCAATCCAATTGCAAAGTGCCATCCAAATGGAATTGCTGCCTGTCCTGTTGTAGTCCCCAGTTGCCAGTCATTATGCCTTTGTAGCTCCTGACAAACCCCTTTCACATACTGATAGGGGAAGAGACATTTGATAATGCAAAGTGGGACTCCTGCTGCCAGCAGTACCTTGACTTCCTTTGCAAGTGGCTTCAACTGTCATGAAAGGGCCTCATCTGGCTCTCATTAAGCACAGCAGCCAAATTCCCCTTGATTTCAGTGGGTGCTGACATGGAACCCAGTGACTAGAACTGGTGTCCAGCTGTGCAAAATCTTCTGCTATGATTGGAGTGAGTGGAGAGTGGAGAGCGCCAAGCTGCAAGTTCATAGACAGGATAATGCCAAACATGATTAGCAGGAATGGGAAATTGAAGACCCATCCTCTGCCTTCTAGCAAAATGCATGCTGACAACCAGAACGGGGGTTCCCATCCAAAACTTATTACCGCACCTGCTTGATGTGTTTCACTGAACCCTTCTGATTGCAGAGTTTTAATCTCTTTGAGTTCGAGAGAGGAAAACAAGCCTGTGTTCTCTGAAAGGCTTGGCTGTAGGGAGAAACAACAGCTCTCATGGGACAGAGCTGTCTTACCAAAGAAACCCAGCACCTCGACGTCTCTCCAGCTGGGCAGGCTGGTTCCCGAGAGCTGGAGCCAACACCCATGCACAGTCTACCTGTATCTGGTGTTAATTTGGATGGAGTCAAGGACTGGACCTACACAGGGTCACAGCGTAGAAGTGTGGAGCCTGCTCTATTACTCAGGCTTGTGCAGAAGGCTTTGCAATGCTCAGTCCTCCTCTGCTTTGTATTGACAGGTGACAAAGCTTTTTGCTGAAGCTGTCAAATACTCTGGGAAATTGGACTCCAGGAGTCTCTTCCACTACAGACAGTTTGACAATGGAAACGCTGCATAGAAGAGCTGTCTCCAACCTGCAATCTTGCTGCTTCTGGCACCACAAACCAGAGGGGATCTCACCTAACCATCTTTCCATGTATTTCATAGCATCTGCACAATTGTTTTTTCAACTCACATAAGCCAATTCCTAGCCAACACTTTTGATGGCTCATTGGAAAACTGCCCCTCCCCCCCCAGCCTCTCCACTATCTTCTCCCCATTTCCACACAGGATCAAATATTAGTTATTTACTAGGTGGGTAGATTCAGGCACCACCATAGCAGAGGAGCTGGAAGGAGATCCAAATGATCCTATGTGGGGGTTCCTTCTCTTGATAACCAAACCTGCTCCTCCTTAGGAATGCCTTCCTTGGGTCCACACTCCCAGTTATTCTCATGCTGGACTACTACAGACTAGCCCCAAACTCTTACAGAAAACCAGGTAGCTTTCTTTTTCCCTTGAGGATTTTGTGACTATGTAACAACTAGCCATCCTTCTGCTTGATCGTCCTGATGATACCATGGACAGCTGCCATTGGGGATGAGTGTGGCAGGGGCTCTTTAGAGACAGATGAATTCCCCGTGATTCCATGTAACAGCTGACAGGCATGATGCAGTTACATTTTGCTTGGTGTTTAACTCTGGCTGAGAATCATCATCTTCAGCCTGTAGATTTGATGGAAGAGGAAGGCTCTGTGTGTGTGTACTGGAATTGTTTCCAAGTTCTCTGTCCTTTAGGCTGCTATTGTTATTACATTCTGGTTCATCAGTGTGAACTCCGGCAGCTATCCCTGTATCCTCAAGGCACTCTCTCAGCTTTGTGTCTGGCTTCAAAGGTGGAGAACTCCCTGAAGACTTGTGTGTGTTGCTGTCCAGAGTTTTGTGCCATGATTGTGGGCATTAAAATTGAATCCTTTCAAAATGAGATTAAAGTGTTGCGGTGCTTTACCCCTCCCAATTAAATGACCCCTTTGTTTTCACTCCAGCCTCCTCTGCTGCTGTCCAGGGAGCAGACACCCCCTGTGCCACATATGGCATGTTATCACTTGCTGTCTGCATGGCAGAAGAGTTCAGCAGCTTGATGGGCAATGGCAGTGCTGTGCCTGCTTCTAAACATTTGCCAGCTAAGGAATGTATGTGTCTGTCTTCTGTCAGTATGTACGCAGCGCACCCAGGAGGTGGGAAGACTCAAAGTTGAACGACTTTTCTGGTACTTTCCAGAATAAGCTGGAGTGTTTTCCTCCAGCCACGCTCTGCCTACCTGAGATGCCATAGCCAGGCACTGCTTGTAGTCACTGATCTCTTCTGTCTCCCCCAATACCTGCAGGCACTGCCGAGAAATGCTGTTGCTGGCCCCTGCTAGATACATGGCCTTGGAGCTGGGTACCACCCAGCAGTGCTTCTTTTGAAGCTATCAACACTGAAAATGCAGCACTCAGATCTGCGTTGCATTTAAGCAAACCCAGGATGCTTCTTGCATGAGCTGTCGAGTTCCCTTGCACCTCAAGGAGCTTTGGGTGTAGAGAGAGAATGAGGGTGGGCAGATAGTCTGGGGTTTTTAATATTGATCCTAAAACATTTCAGGAAGGGTATAAAACATGATGAGAGCTGTGAGAGCTGTTATTCAGAAGTGCAAAAGGATGGACAGAGGTTGTGATGCCTTTGGCTACTGTGGGACTGTGAATGATTGGTGCTAGTGCCGAGATCGAATTTTCAACCAGGTGTGGGCTTTCTTTCTGATCTGGTTGACATCCCAGGTGCTCCTGTCATGGGCATTTCTTCAATATTAACTTCTGTGATGAACACAACCCTGCCTGCTAGGCATATGGAGAGCTTTACACTTACAGAGTAGAGCTATTATTAAAACAAAACAAAAAAACCCACCACCCAAAAACCCTCTAACAAAGCCCAAAAACCAAACTCCAGAAGAGCCCAGAGCCATCAACTATTCACCCATTCAGTTGTGAAATAGATGACTAATAGTGGTTAATGAAGCAGCACTCTCCAAATGCATCCTTCACATCTCTTTTTTAGTGACAAAAATCCCATTAACAACTGGTGTCACCTCACATCCTCCCACCCTGCTTTTACCTCTGGTAGGGAACAAAGGAACATCTTAAAACATCTGTATTCTCTTGTTCTTCGCCTTCTGTTTTCTCATTTCTCTTGAGCTGAACATTAAATAAATGCCCTGGATTGTGACAGCTGCTCATTCTTAAAACTCTGCATGGCCTGGATTCTGCCCTTTGTTTTGTTAAGCCTTTCTTTTTTTCTTTTTTTTAAAGCATTGATGCTTTAACATTCCTAGCCTGTTAGGAAACCATCGTTCTTATGTTTGACAGCGAACACGTCATTTTATGTGGAGCTGCCTGTATGCCTCAGAGGTGAGGTGATGGTGGGAAAAGAGCAGCAGGACAGAGCAAATGTTTTTTCTTCAGCTCAATGTACACAAGAGAAAGGAGGAGCCCTGATACCCAAGAGTGACATGCGAAATGTAAGTGAGGAGCTAGATAATAGAGAAGCGGGGTAAGAAACAAGAGAAGGGAGCTCTGAAGAGGGGACTGCCATTTTTGGAAGGTGGAAAGACCTTTACTGTTTTTATTCAACTTTCCTAAACAGTGTTCCTTCCAATTAGCTAGCAGTGGGGCTGTGCGCATAGCGATGTGTCCAAGTATCTATGCATTCCTGTTGTTCCATATTGCAGCAGCTGCAGGTACTTAAACCACAGGTTCTTTGGTGTCCACAGATTCCCATATAATTAGAGTGGAATTTAGTAGAAAAAACACACCAGGGCTGAATATATATTGAGTACTTTGCAATTATGCAGCAGTGTTAATGTTTTGCTGCCAGTGCTAAACACCCATCCCTTCCCCACTCTGCTGAAGAAGGTGACACTAATGTCCTTCCGCACCTAAGCAGACCCATTTACCTCTACACCAACCCCTGAGCTGTCTTTTCCTCTGTCTCCTTTAGCTGTCTCCTTTAACTTTCTCCTCCCCTTTCCCTCTTGAAAACAAAAAAAACCAAAGAACTTTTTGCCCTGACTGATGTTAAGATGGAACTCTGAACTCCTGTGATGGTCAGAAGGAGCCAGGAAGACATCCTCCAGCTTACCTTCTGCAAACACTGAATGCTGGCTGAATTTAGTTCTCAATATGCTTTTTCTGTTTTTTGTGGAATGAAGGTGTGGATACTATGGAAAAAGATTTTTTAAGTATTTACAGCTGTTGGGATCAATGTACATCTTAAAAGGAAAAAAGAAGTTACAATTAGTATCCTTTGTACAAACCTCATCTCTGCTTTCAACAGATTCTGCCTTATAAATGTCTTTTATTAATCTTGGTGAGGGTGACAGTGACTGATGAAAGAGGATGCTGTTCAGAGCAAGAAATTTGCTAATCTAGGAGCAGTCAGATGATTTTATTCTTTTTTACTGTCTTAAAAGAAGTTTGATAGAGACACACAAAGGTATAAGAGATAGAACAAAGCACAACTTTTGAGATAAGCACAAGAAAAGGCGATAAGAGCCATGATGAAATATGAAGGGACCTAATTTTCAGTAACAAAGATGTGGGGTTTTTCTCAATAGTTGAGCTGCCAAGCCACTCTCTGGAGCAATAGCTCTGTGAGTGCTGGGAAGGTCTGGAGACTCAGTTTCCTGGGAGGCACTGCTGAATATTGAGGTCAGGCCCTTTATGCAGTTGATCACCTTCCTGGATTTATTGTTCTCAAGCTAGCATGGTTTAGATCACTTGGAGACTGCTTGGGCAGCCCCTGCAGAGGTTAGTAGCAAAGCAGGGATAGTTTGGCATGGTGAAAGCAGGGAGAATGTAAGAGAGGGAAGACAGCTCATTGCTACCACTCTGCTTTTTTTGTAGAGGTCTTAAAACATGGTGAGATGAAAGAATACACTTTATGCAAATAAAAAAACTTGAGAAGCTCTATGAAGCCTTCTTGCTCTGAGAACCTTTGGATTGGTGAAAATCAGGTTTCTGAAAGTCCTAGGAAGTAGGTATCTAGGAGTGGGGCTGGCAGCTTAGCACCTCTGGATCTTTAGTATAAAAGTGAGCCATAAAAGCAGGGATAGGGCTGGAAATAAGCACTATATTACAAACCCACAACCACAGCATGTGTGCAGTACCGGTGACACAATGCACGCCTGCTGCCTGCATCCCAGTCAGATGCAAACAACTGCTAGCAGGAGGGACGGCTCGTGCAACAACCAAGATGAGGTGGTAAAAGGATAGAGCACCTCTGAGTCCTTCTCTTTATAGTGTTTATAATGCCAAATCATAGTCAAAGCAGCCCTGGATGTTGGGAAGCTTTCAGCAGATGTAATTAGCGGTGTGGTTGTCTCTGGAAGGACAGGAGGTGCTGCCATGCCGTATGAAGCGTATGAACGCTACTGCTATAGCCATCTGCGGGACAGTGAAATCTGCTATGGTGCAACAGGAGCTGCCAAATGGTACCCAAAGCCTCAGGTTTTCTTCCTTCCACATCTCAGTGTCTAACAGTGTAAAATGTAATTTATAGGGAATAATTTAGTTACGCCGTAACATTTGTTTCACCCTTACATTGAAGAGAACTTAAATACAAACCTTTTCATGTATCCTAATTAAATGGAGAACATGATATTTTTTCATTAACTAGGTAGGCTAAACTCTCACTCAGCTTCGTAATTAAAATATATTGAAACCCGCAGCCTGATAATACCAGCCTCTTTTAATTCAGGGAAGTTTGTAAAGATGAAGCTGAGAGACTAAAGCATTTGTTGCAAATTATGTTTGAGCTTTATGATAAGGTACTTTGGGGAAAAGATGAATAATTGCTAGGGAGTGAGGCCAGTGCTTTGGGATTACCGTAATCTTGGTTGAATGCTCTAGATCATCTAAGACAGTATCCAGGACTAGCGAGTGCTGCTGTTTTGCAGGGAGTGCCAAGAGTCTGGTGCAATTCATTCTCCCAGGGAAAGATTCTTGTTATTAAAGATCAATTTTTTACCCCTATAGTATGAAGCCTCTTAAACTCCATGGATATGGTTTTTATCAGTTCTATGGAGCTGCTTATGCGAGCACAAAGCCGAGCGTCATGTTGCTGTGCTGATTTTTAGCCTGATTTTAGCCTCTGGTGTAAATGATTGCCCAAGATATTCATCATAGGGAATCAGGCACCTTTTCAGGAAAAAACATTTGCTCTTCCAGCTCTAGACAATCTTGTTCTTTTTTCTGACTTCCTGAGCATTACTAAGTGCTGCCGAGCTCTTGTCCTTCAAGATCTCTTGTAGTAATGAGACCTTATTATAGCTTAAAACAGCCCTCTGCTATTCACTGTCCTTGAAGCATGACAATCCATCCCCTTATGACAGAAGCACTTGGAGGAACTCTTACAAAAGTAAGCATCATGGGGCACGGGATGAAGTGTTTGGTGCCTTTCAAGGTTCATGAGAGACAGAATGGTGGAGGTGAAGTGGTTCAAAATGTGACCTTTGTTGAGGGTCAAACCTGAGCCTTTAGTCAAATTTTGGGTGCATTGATGTGGCCAGCTGAAAGCAAATAAACAGCATATTCTTACTGCCAGCGGGTCTGAATTCTTAGTATATCCTAAAATAAGCACTGAAATATTTTGTAGTGCTCTTCCAGCAGCTCTAAAGGTACCAGTACGTATCTATTTTGCAGCTTAGCCTGAGCTGCTGATCCCGAAATGAAGGTCTCAGCAGTGCTGTATCATTTCTGTCTCATTCGGAGCTGCTATGCGGATACCCAAGTATATGATGCCTCCGCAGTAGTATCCCTTGGGGAGTCTCTCCTGTGCAGTTTTCATATGGACAACAGAACGTGGCTGTTAGAGCTTGGCACAGGTAAGCAAAGAAGTCCTGTGATGGTGATGAGCAGGAGGTGTATGCCCATGACATCAGTAACAGATACGGTATAGTAATGCCATGCACCATCTGAACACCATGTAAACCAGACAGAAAATGCAGACTCCTGAGCACACTTTGGCACAGGCCCTCAGGGCACAGAGAGAGAGTCCAGGGGAAGAAAGACTGACATTTGAGTCACTGGGCAAATTCCAGATTTGTTAGCTTACATTTGTTAGTAAATGCTTTAAAGTAATTTCTTGTAGATGTGAAAGCCTCAGAGGTCATTATGCTTTGAAAGGGCTGGAAGCAACTCCAAGTGCAAGAGAAGTTGTGATCTGTAGCTAGCTGGGAGAGGAACAAATGAGTGGAGCATCGAAATGAGAAATACCAGAATTTAACTGGTGGTCCTTCTCCATCCTCATACTCTCCTCGCACAGTTCAGACTCGGTCATACGCTACTAGACTGACCGGGAAATTTCTGGTTTGAAATTGCAGCAGCATCTGATGCAGGGAGAGAGTGAATGTGGGCCACAGCCACATTGTCAGAGCAGGAGTCGCTGGTTATCCTGCAGTCTGGGTTACCACCACTGTTACTCCCCAGCAAGAGCTCTTGTACAGCACCTAAATGAGTACAAGGCGAAACAACAGCTTACTGTTTCCCTTCTTACTGGGATGAATGTACCTGAAATGAAGCTGGAGACATCCAGCTGTTCTGAGATGAAAGTCCCTCTGAACAGATAACAAAGATCTGAGACCTCAGCAGAGGGGAGAATGCCAATTATATAAAAGCATATCCAAGAGTTTCCTCAAAGATTGCTTTTCTGTCCTGTGGGATCTCGACTTAGCACAAAAGCACTGGTTCATATATTAGTGTAAGCCTAGGCATCCTTAACTAAAGCTGATTTTATTTTTTTTTAAAATTAACTGCAGGAAAAGCAGCCTCGACAAATTCTGTGCACTATCTGCCATCGAGAAAAGCCTATTAACAATAATTGTTGGGTTTTCAGTTTTCAAAGAACCCATAATTAAATTTTATTGTCTCATAAGCGATTAGAATTAATTGCTTCCACACTAGCTCTGGTGCTCATTATCTGCTTTAAATTGGGAGTGGCTTTTCTGCAGAATTCCTTCATTTACCACAATCCCTTTCTGTTAGTGTTCCTTGCCAGAGAAAATCCATTGCACAGGCTGTTCACTCTAAAGAATTCCTAAAGAGTGACAGGTGTTTATTTAACGTATCTTCTTCAGATGAGAATTAACTGAGCAGAATGGCTTCTCCCAGTGCTCAAACAGGGATGTTGCATTTGTCAGAAGAGGATGGAGAAGGCCACTTCCACATTGAAAATCAAACTCATGCGTTAAGACTGAGGGCTGTGTATGAATTCTTTTCCATATGTTTTTCTGATGCTGACCTGAGAATTAATCCTGGGTAGAGGGCAGGAGGTATTACAGATTCACTCGTATGTTACCATAAATAATGGCAGTTGTCTTTAGTTGCCATTACGCTGATTTGAGACCCTTTTCTCACCAATTTGCTGGGCTTGAGCCTGACTTTCCAGTCATTAGATCTGTGACTTTTGTTAAGCTTCATTTGGCATTGGGTGGGACTTTCAAGTCCTACAGACCTCCTAAAGAGACAGAGTATGCCTTGTTGGAGACCCACCACATCTCGTTCTCTGGCTGTACACATCCCTTGCCGGTTGGGATTTGCCCAAGCAAAAGCCCCTGGCTGCTGGACTGGCAGAATCATGCCCACTTTAACAACAATCTTCTCTGAGGGACTTTCTAGCTAGCAGGAAGGGATCAAGGTGTACCTCCTGGTCTTCACCTGTTACGTGACCTGTCTTTCACTGCTCAGGGTTTGCATTGTTTTTCTTTTCCCTTCCCACATAGTAACTATTTACATCAGCAGATGTTCAGAAAGAAATTCCCTTTTTTCCATCGTTCTCTCAGTCTCTATCTTCCTGGGCCAAGGTCTCAAGCCTCACGTGTAAATGTCTCTAAGCCATCATAACAGCTTTCAGAAGCTGCAGGCTAAGGGCTGTGCTCAGCACTGCTCCCAGGGCTCAACTGAAGATCAGGGCTCATCTCCTTGTGATATTTTTTGTGGGTCGCTCTCTGAAACACAAATATTGCAGCCTTGCCCTGCCATGCACAGTGGAGGTGTTAATATCAGTGTTCCATCTCTGATACTAACCCATAGCAACGGCCAGCTGTATAAAGTCCACTTACAGGGAGAACCTAATCCAAATCTCCCCCCAATTCCACTTATGAATGGCTCTCCACTGGTGAGAGGATGACTTAAAGGTTGTCTGAATCCTTATGGGACACTGTGTAAGGCATCTGGTGAATGGGGTTGCATAAGAACTGTGTAAAATAGAATGCTACAGTGCTTAATACAGTGTGACTTCACTCTTAGGCTGTATTTTTAGAGGTTAGAGAGCTTCAGAGGATGCATTTATAAGATGTTTTCTCTCAATGCGGGATGCTGCTCTTATGGAAAAATCCTATACAATTTTCATATGCGTGTCATTATACAAATTTAGAGTATTAGGCCCTTTGTTACAAACCCAGAGAGTTTAACAGACAAAGGCTTGCTCCCTCTGAATTGTGATAACTTCTGGAATTGAATGGATTTAATTTAATTATCTGTCCTGTGGAAAGTTATCACTGTCTATTCAGCTCCGGGTTATAGCAGAAGGTAGGAGTGATTTGCTCTGTAGAAATGGGAGAATTAGAGTGTAAGTAGTGTAGTCACAGAGAATTTATGTGGGCACTTTCCAGTCCAGCTGAATTACTTTACATATGTGAAAATATTAATAGCATTGGCTTCATTAAAATGTGTACATGGCAGCAAGGGATGTCCTCGGTCGCTTGGTTCAGCAGCCAGCCTGTCTCTAGGTGCTGGGATCAGGAGGAGCCTCGGGAAGGCCAGGAGGTTATACTCGATAGGGAACCTTCAGAAGTTGTGTGGTCGAACATGTATTTATGGCATTTTATAATCAGCAGCACCACATATCACTTTGATCCCAGCTGGAGGGGATTACAACCTTGAGCTCCTCCTCAGGACACTGTGATTTATGTTCCACTCCTCTGAAGGGAAATGCTTGGGGCAAGCTGGACAACCAGCTCAGCTGATCAGAGCTGCTGCTCAGCGGTGGTCTTGCATGCCCCCTGAGTGCGCGGGTTGCCCTAGAACACATGGTTGGGTTTTTTTGCCATACACGTCAGTCATGCCCTTAACAGCAATTCACCTTCCCTGCAAACCTTGCTGGACCAAGTGACTGCCAGCATTATCTGAAGGAGTGTTCTGCCCTTCCAGGGGATGTACACCTGGTAGGAGGTGCAACTTAGCACCTTGGGTGCTAATGAGAACTAATCCCTTTGATGACTTTGTTGCCTTGAGCAGGTCAGTAGTCTAAATTCCTACCTGGGGTCACGGGGATTTTTGTTTCTCTGGATGAGGATCCCAGACTGAAGCTGCTGAGGGCTTTTTTTTGCTGGCTGGTTCCCAGATACCCCAGACACACGTTTACCTGTGGTACCACCTCCAGACTGCAGTGCTGACATGCCACATCCAGGCAGCTATTCGCTTTCCTGTTCCTTTCCCTGGGCTCATTCTAGTGTTTCTTTGAAAAAAGAAATTGAAAAAAAAAATCACAAACCCACAACCAAACAAAAACTCAAAAAGCACCATGAAAAGAAGGGAAATATTTAATAATCTTTTCACAGGATCATTTTTGTTTATGTTTGTGTTAAAAAAACATAAAGAAAGCTGCTCCTAAAACCAGCCTCTTTCCACAGTAAAACGGGTAGCAAATAGCACCACTTCGGTAAATGTTGCCATTCATTTTTCAATAAATTACCAATTTATACTTTCTGAATGTGGTAATAAAGAGAGATAAAAGGACAGAAGAAGGAGGAAAACTTGGGAGGTTTATGTTTACTGCCAGGCATTTGGTTTTATGTTTATCTCATGGAAAGTAACTCCATATATCATGGTAATTGACTTCACCAAGTACCTCTGAAAAAGAAAAAAGGCTTTGCTACAAAACAGAACCTTGTGCTAGAGAAGACTATGCATGCTTGTTCCACTGAGGAAAACACTCTCCTTTGAATCGATGGTTTAAGGGTTTTATGATGTTCCTATTTTGTTGTTCGTGTGCCCAGTTGGTGGCTGAGAACAAGCAAGGTCATGGCATAAATAAAAGCAAAATTTTTATGGTTCCCTTAAACCCCAAGCAGAACAAACAACAACTAACGTAACATCACTCCAGACTTAATCGATTCCTGAGAACTTTATGGAGTGAAGGCATACCCCCAACCCCTCTTACTTCCAGCTATTTGCATGTTAAAGCATTGCAGTGATTCACAGCCAGCTCTTCCACGCTCCTGACCAGGGATTTTTGATCCACCAGACTTGTGAAGGGCCACCAGATTGTTCCTTGGCATCCTGGGGCAGGAAACAAGGACTGATGAGCAGCTGAGATTCTGAATTTTTCCATCATTTAACACAACAAAAGCAAGTTTCATTGCTGCTCTATTTTGGAAACAACATTTGTAGCAATTCCTCTCTGAGTCAGTCAGGAGAGCAGAGGATGCGATTGTGGCAGGCAATAAAAAACCCTGCTGCTCCTATAAGGGCTTTAATTACTCACCTCGTTACAGGTGAGACTGAGGGAGGCTGGCAGCAATGCCAGCTCCAGCACATCTGCGAAGGATTTATTTTTCTCAATGATGAGTGGAAAAGGCTGTAAAAATACTGTACGAGGTTGGCTAATAATCTGTATTTTATTAGCTCTGCTTATTACGAGTGTTTACAAGCTAGTGTGCTGATAGGCATTTTGATGAGATAGTATTCCTTAATTGCAATCATTCTGGGATTACAAAACAAAGGCTAGAAAGCCAGAAAGCTGGAAAACATAGCATATGCATATGTCAGGTCAAGATTTATGGCCAGATAGCGAGCAGCTCGCTTGGCAGCGGGTACTCTAAATTGTTACAGTGCTGGCCTCGTCAAGCCATTTGTGCCTTGTTCAAAGCAGATTGATGGTGCTGATTTGTGGGTGCTCCTGATTGCAGGAAGATGTGTGTGCTTTATCTCTATAGGTCTCCTTAGCGCTTCTTAAGGCCCTGGGGTGTGATAGCAGACCAGTGAACTGAGGTGGGTTCTCTGTGAACAGAGGGTGAGGACATCCTCCCCATCCCATCTCACGCAACAAGCCACATGCAAAGCTGAGACTTAAACTCGGGGGGGTTTGGAGTCCCATTCCAACACCACCAAGCTCTACTGTGGTTTTCCTTGTGTGCAGTTACTGTACAACTTCCCTTTCCTAATGCCTGTCAGTAAACTGGCATCTTGTGGGTCACAGCCATTTTCTAGAGCGCTTCCAGCCAGTGATAGCGGTGCATTTCCTAGAAATACTACTTGGTTAGGTAGGAGTTGTGATGTACTTGCACATTGGCAGCATTTCGTCGATAGCAACAGTCTTGTAATCAAAGTAATGACAAACTAGTGGGAAGTAAAGTGTAATCTGAGAAGAGGCTCTGTGAAAATGCCTTGGTGCTTATCGTCTTCGCCTTTCTGTTCGTTGCCTTTCAGTGACACAACCGAAAATGCATGCTGCTTACAAGCAGAGGTTTTATTGGGGTTTTTTTCTTTCTTGCCCTCTCCGTTCACTGGCAATCCCGCCCGAGTTGCCAAGGTCATGCTGATTTCTTTACTTTTTATTCCTAGTCTCCAGCAGTAAATGTTCTGCAGGCAAGCCACATCCTCATTGGTAACTCTGCAAGCTTGATGTGGGCTGCTGATTTGCTCTGGAGCGTCTGTGCGGTGCTTAGGTACAAGCCATGAGCGAGGCATGTGAAGGAGCAGCTCTGTGCTGCTGTCTCAGCCAAGGTGGTGCTGCCGTTCTGACAGCTAAAATGGAAGAGCGCTGTGGGTAGCAGATCATATTTAGAGAGGTAGCCACCCAGGACCAAATTTTTCAGGAAATTAGGAATCTAAAGATGCAGATCAGGGGAAGTTTCATAGCTGTGGGCTTTGGTCAATTATACTTTGTACCAGGGCCATTTTAGGAGTCTAAATCCCATTCAAATCTAGCCTTTTATCACAGTCTCTCCCACATAAAATAGGTATGCCCTGTTCTGTTGGAGTGCTGCAAGTGTACATCTGTGAGTATCTGTGATAGGGGAGGATTTTCTGGCTTGAGGCCAGGTGAATCTTCTTGGGACGCTTTCCCTTAATTTATTTGGGTTTGTGGAGATCCCAGAGGGTTATTTCCCCAGATGTGAAGGGATCAAATAGTTTTGTAGCTTTTCTTCTCTTCCTGAGCTGACTCGCTTTTCATTGTTCGCATCTGGTAAAACAAGCAAGAATATGTATATCCTAACATTTCAGGATGTAGCCAACAGCTACCAGCTTCCCAGCATGGGAAGGTAATGGATTCATGAAAGTCATAGCAGGTGTTCTGCATATTTTGCTATGAAGCAAGTAGCACCAACAAGGTAGCCATCCAGTTAAAGATGTGGGCCGTGCTACTAGGCATCTCTTAGCTAAGACAGGATAAACATCATCCGACTCCTGGTTGAGCTGGTGGGAAGTTTGCATAGAGTGTAATTATGCTAAGCTAATTATGCTAGGACGTTTCTGCAGCATTCAAATGGCTGTTTGTTAGGTTCTATGATGTGAGGGCTTTTTTTTTTGTGTCTAGTTCTGGCATGTGACTACTCTTCTATTTTGAAAGGAAATTGCTGTTCTCATTAAACTTCAAAAAGTGGTCTGGAAAATGGTTTTGGTTTCACAAATGTGGCAGAAAAGACCTCTTAGTATGAGGGCTGCAAGAGTGTTCGTGAAAGCAGGGAGTATTTTGAAAGCTGACAAAGAGAATTTCTAACAGCTTTATAAAAATTATTTATTTTGTGCCCGGTGGTTTAGCACCAGATCTTCAAACAATACAAACAGGTGGAGCAGCTGGACCATCTCACTGTCACCTTACCAAAACCAACCTGCAGCCAACTGCAGAACTGGATATTGCTCACCATTAACTCCAAGAGGAAAGGAGACATTTTACTGAATCATCGATACCCCATGTTTTCCTTAAAGGTCACCTATCTAAATATTGAGTAAGTACAACCTTATGTAGTTGTAGGGCAGCTGGAAGGTTTTTTGAGGGGTTTGGGTTGAGTTTTTTTTTTAGAGAACAATGCATTAAATAAGTCCTTCAGAACTGTCTGCATTTCTCACAAATCAGATGAGTAGTCATTTCCTCATGACGAATCTTTGTGCCTCTCCAGTTCAGGGAGTGTAGTGTTCATTTGTCTCGCTGAACAGAGAAGGAAAACAACAAGCAGGGAAATTAGGGTTAGGTCTGTCAGTCTGGAAGTACTCTAAAGCTTGAAGTTATGAACAGGTTGGTCTTGCTTGTTTGATGAGCATGATGAGGATAGTGGCCATATGTGTTAACATCTGCACTGGAAGATCTAGGACTAACCGTGCCGAATGAATGGGACTCACACAAACACACCTCTACCTCCCTCCATATGCCGTGTGTAAAATTGCAGGTGGCTGTTATGATACGGGAAGAGGACATATGGCCAGTAATCTACAGAGAAGACGTTTGTCAGGCTTTAAGAGCAGGAGAAGATTGAGACTGAACCCCCAGAAGATAGACGTACTTGGTGGAAAAGTAAAAGTTCCAGTCACTGAGCTGGTGTCAGGTAAGAGCTGTGTCTGCAGAGTATGCTGTGCTGTGTCTTGTGCTCAGCGCTGCTGACAACAAGGGAGTCTGGAGAGATACAGGACTGAAAATTGTGCTTTTTGAATCCCACTCCAGTGCTAATTGTAGGACTAATCCAGTTCTGCCAGGAATTGCAGACCCATCTGGTTGTATAGAGGGGCTTGAAATCATGGGAGCTTTCTTATGCCTTCCTGCACGTACTCAGGGATTAGAGCTCCATAGTGGCATGCATCCTGCCTGGGTTTTGCTGTCTAAAAACTATACATCCTGTGGAGACAAAAAAGACCCCAAACCTCTTCCACATTTTGTCTCTCTGAATTGTCTGTCTTGGGAAGATAGAAAGCTCTCTTTAGAAGGGCTCATCTCAGTTCTGGCAGTACAGAGTTATTCAGGGTAGGGGACGAAGCCTGTGAACAACATCATGACACTTCACGAGCGAGCTAAAACATAATGTAACATAATGCCATTAAGAAAAAATAAACCTCGTGTCTTACATAAAATGACAGGCTTTGACTTGGCCCTTACCAGTGAAGAGAGAAATTCAGGCTACAATTTAGTGTCAGGAAAATTTCAGCCCAGTTCTTAGCAGGAACCACAAAATACCTGCAGGATTGGAAGAGCAGTAGGGAAATCTCTCAGTGCTGCTGTACAAATCCATGTCTGGCACGCACCTTGAGTCCTGTGGGCGGTTCTCGTCTCTGCATCTCATAAAGGATATAGTAGACTGGAAAGAGGCTCAGGCAGAGGAAACGGGACTGATCAAGAGTGTAGTTTTGACAGGAAGAGTAAGTTGGAAAGCTCTGATTCTCTGTGGGATAGAGAAGGAGTGGGGCCAGACGGTCACCACTTGTTTATATGTGTTCAAAGGAACTTGGAACATGTCCATAAAAAAGAAATCCACTGCATTATAAGTACACAGCAGTCATGTGCAGAGCTGGAAGGTGGTGAGCTGAAAACAATTGGAGGTGCAGCCGATATATGTTCTCCCATTAATACAAACTATGGCAAAAGCTCCTAGGGAGCTTATTCTTTGCCTAGAAAAGGTTGTGCTCTTGTATGAGGCACAGATGTCTGTGGTGGTTTTCAGTTCATGAAGGGTCCAGTAGCAGAAACCCAAGTATGTGCCTGACTCCAGTGAGCTACTTAAGATCCTTACAGAGTTCTCCCTCTTATGTCACGCTAAATTAAGCTACTCTAGTAGGCCAAGGTTTTTATGTTCCAGTTTATGCTTCCAAACTCACCAAGCTAATGTTAAAAAATTATTATGCCTTTTTCTAGAAAGTGCAGGAAAAATGCTGCTCTCGAATCCGTCAAGGGTATGTACAATGCAGGCAGGTATCAAAGATAAAACCTGTGTGCCTCTTGTTGTTCGCACAAGATGCAAAGGAGGGATTTGACTGAGGCTGACCCATCACTTTGTGGCTGCAGGTGTAGAAGAGATGCTGAGAGACCGAGTCTCAGGGCTGTTAGAAGTTATTACAGAGGTATCACAATTGACATCGGCTTCATGGGACAAACCGGTGTAATGGGAGGCATTCCTTCTTTCAGGTGTGTGGGAATGTGTGAGGACAGCTCTTTGCCTCTGTGAAAAGGTTACATACCAGAGGGCAGGGGATGCACTATTGTGGATCTGCAGAAGGTATAAATCAGGTCTGAACCTGGCCCATGGGCTGTAACAACCTTCTTTCTGTATGTTACTCCAAGTTTCAGAAGAGGTTTGGGACTACTGAGTAATTTTGAAACTGGTGGTCTGATTAGGTTTGAAATCCCTCCCCCAGCGCTCCCCCTGCTTAAAATTCCTAGCTATCAAACAGCTACTTCCTCACAGATTATTGGCTTTTCATGTTGCTCAAGTGCAGCCTTTTCATCAGATCGCATATGTTCTGATCACTTTCTGGCAATTTTTCTTATTGTAAATAGAGCCCATTCAGCCACAGTTTATATAACCACTATCCAGATAATACCCTTCTAATGACCACTTTCCCCAGAGAAACACAATTATATCTCTTTCCCCCTTTCTGCCAATTGCATTTGAGTTTGCCACAGAGCCAAACGTGGCCCCGCTATTGTACTAGCGCAGATGGGTGGGAGCCACAAAAGCCTGAACTGGAAAATTCCCAATCTCTGGGAAAGAGCTTTGGTTTACTTCTCTCTGCTGTAGGGGTTCCCACTGAATGAGTTGGAGAGAGAACTCTTCTGTACTTTCAGATTGTTTCACAAGCGTGGAGGCACGTGACAACAGGAGGTTTGTGGAAAATTAGAAGGTTTGTGTTCAGATAGGATTGCAAACAGGAAATGTACCCAGAGTCTTGCCCAATGGAGTGTTGTCTGCAAATAATTGCGTGGGCTGTGGGTTCACTATGCATTGTTGGATTTTAAGATGATGGGGGTCCATTTAAGCTGCTAGGGTTGCACGCAACCTGGGGATCCATGGCAGGTGAGCACTGGAGGAAGAGCAAGAGGTTATCATAGAATCATAGAATGGCATGGGTGGGAAGGGACCCCAAGGATCATAGAGCTCCAACCCCCCTGCCATAGGCAGAGCCACCAACCTCAGGCCTGGATCTACACAGGGTTGCCCAGAGCCCCATCCAACCTGGCCTTGAACACTTCCAGGGCCGGGGCATCCACTACTTCTCTGGGCAGCCTGTTCCAGCACCTCACCACTCTTTCTGTAAAAAACTTCCCCCTAATCTAATCTGAACCTTCCTTCCTTTAGTTTTAATCCATTCCCCCTTGTCCTGCCATTGTCTGCTCTTTTAAAAAGTTGAATCCCCTCCTGCTTACAAGCTCCCTTCAGGTACTGGAAGGCTGCAATGAGGTC
>VZTU01019555.1:86057-157631 GCA_013400835.1 Zapornia atra | reverse complement strand
CCCTGTCCCTGCTGTCACCCCTCTGCTGATGGAGCCCGGGATACCATTGGCCTTGCGAGCTGCAAGAGCTGCTGGCTCATGTTAAGTTTCTCATCCACCAGAATCCCCAAGTCCTTCTCAGCAGGGCTACTCTGGAGAAGCTCTTCTCCCAGTCTGTGTCTATGTCTGGGATTCTTCTGGCCCAAGTGCAACACCTTACACTTGGCAGTGTTGAACCTCATTAGGTTCACCTGGGCCCATCTTTCCAGCCTGTCAAGATCCCTCTGGATGGCTTCCTTTCCTTCTAGGGTGTCGACCACAAGGTTATCCCAAGGAATAGCCAATAGCTTTGCCATCAACTGGTGGGCAGCAGCAAGTTGTGTAGGTAGATGTACTGGCAGTTGATTACATTCATTGGTCGCGTAGCCAGAATTCTGCTAAATTCCGCTTCCTGTGATATTTGAAAGTGCTGAGTTCCCCAAACATACCTCTGACACCAGGGCAGCTGGAGTGAGGGCTGGTACTGAGTGTGGGGCAGCTAGCGGGTACCTTCTGCAAGAATCGACCCCCCAGAGGTAATGTGCTTGCTGTGCTAAAGCCCACCTCCCTTTCTTAAGGTCTCAATGTGAGTAATTTGGGTGACTGTGTGTGTCTGACAGATTGTCCTTGAACCTGGCAGGGAAAGGGGCAAGAATGTTACTGCTTCCCTGCAGGCTTCTCCAAGCTCTGCAACACGGGGAGATCTCAGGGAAAGGGGAGCAAGACCACAGATGCCGAAAGGACCATACTCCAAGCCAGAAGGTCAATGTTACCTCTTTCACCTCCCCTTCACGTGCGAGGTGGGGCCAGTGAAGAGTAGGTCTTTGACTTCTTGTAAGTAGATGACAAACTGAACAGTTTTGGTAAACAGAGACAGGTTTTAAAAGGCTATCACCAAGCTTTTCAGGTGCCTGCATGTTTAGGTGTCTGACAGAAGGCTCAATACAGGGTCCACACTTTCGTAGTGTTTTCTAAAAGTATTGCTTCTTTAAAACACTTGAAGTGGAGAGTCTGAAATTTTTTGTGAGGCAGAATTACTAGGCTGCAGATTTGACTGCTTCAAAAGGGAGGTGAAATACTCGCAGGACTGCTGCTGCTGCAATCCAAGTGATCTCAGGTCACCCAGAAGACAGTGATAATTAGCCAAATATCGAAGCAGGTGCAAGTATTCAATTCTGTAACTTTTAGACTCAGCTAGAAAAACTGAAGGAAGAGGGCCAGAAATGTCTGAGCAGGGGTGGTGCCTTCCCACAGGCAGTGATGGGTCTGATAATGCAGGGTTTGTGTTATTCCTGTACAGGTAAATGGCATTTGGCTGGTTTGGGGACAGGCATGGTGGCCTTGGGTTCACTTACAAAAGGTGATATAGTTGCATTCTAAGAATACCCATAGGAATATGCACATGTACGCCTGTAGACGCGTGCAGTTATGGACATTCTGAAAGCAAAGTGTCTTTCAGAGCTGTTACTGATGTGTTTAGAATTTATTTTGGATTTGGGGAAGCAAGACAAATTGGGCATTCCCCCTCCCCCCCCCCCCCCTCCCAAATATCTGTGCATCACAGATCAGAAAAATCCTAGTAAGGAAAAAGTGCTAGCAGAATGTAGAGACATGCTCTCAGGTCAAGCAGAACAGAAACAAAGGGGGGAAAATGTGACATGTCTTTCATATGCCTTCATCTCAATCAGACAGACAAAGGTTAATTATCCTTCTGTCCTTTTCTTGTGAGAATAACACAATTTGTTACCCTTTGTGGGGAAAACTCCAGACCCCTTGCAGGCAATACATGTTGTCGGTGCTCGGAGAGCACAGCTTCCTTGTTTTAGCTGGAAGCACATTGATGAGGTGGAGCTCCTTGGCTCAGACCATACTGGATGCATGGCCCAAGGCTCCCTGTTTTGCCAGGGGACCATGTGTACAACATGGACTGACAGTTTGACTGGACGTAATACATGGCAGAGGTTTCCCATTAGTCAATGAGAGAGAGAAAGGGAGTCAGTTCTTGATGTCTTAAGTAGCCTTTGTTCATCACGAGAGCCCGCCCTTCCATTGCTCTTCCTCTTGTTTCTTTCCCAGCAGTTCATTATCTGTAATAACCTCAAGGACTGAACCTAATGAGTAGGCTGTGGGCCAAGAACCTATTGTGCTACGTGCCATGCATGGACCCAAAAGACAACCATTACTGTACACAACACTTGGGCAATTTAGAAATTAACACAACTAGATAAATATACCCCAAAACTGTGCAAAGTGAATCACCCATCTACCGCATTAGACTACAGCAGTAAGTTTGGAAACTGTTAGCAGTGAAAATTAATGTGAAATATTTATAAATTCTTTTATATTTTTAATATTCTGTGGAGATTTGGCTGATACTGCAGTTCTTAAAATTGCCCAGAAACATGATATATGGCATACTCAATGGTCCAGAACATATCTGCATGTCTCTCCACATCCCTGCCAGTATACTGGGGGTGTTTTCAAGGTAAGTCTGTATGGGAAAAATCACTGCTGGCTCAGTGGTGTGAGTGTCAGTGCCAAGTCCTGTGACATTGGATCACAGCTTTCATTGCTTCCAAACGGCCTGATTCTGCTTTGTTACGTTGCCAGCAACGCCTCTGTGAAGAGAAATCAAGCCTGTGGCTCCTTGTCGGGCCAGATGGTCTCTCAAACCTGGGGGCCAGTCTGTGATCTTGCTGACACTAGGCTGCATCCACCACAGTGTCACGTAACCCTTCATCTCACTTGAGTCACTCTGGGCTGATGGGGGGAGGTGACAAGAGAGCCCTGGCTTTGGCTAAATGATCAGTGAGGCCTTTGTGACTCGCTGCAAAGCTTTCAATCCCTCCGTGGGTCTTGCAGTGAGTAAAACCCTGGCAGAAATTAGCCCCAAATGACTAATAGTGGCTGGCTGAGACAAAGGAGGCGGCCGCGCTCAGACTCCCAGAGAAAACAGTAGCAGGTTTTCCATCCAGGAAAAAAAAAAAGGGAAAGTGAACCACAGGGCTGAAAGTAACAGTCTGGCAGAGAGAATATATCCCAAACAGCAAATGATTTAAACAGGCACGCTGATTTTGCTGCTCCCTCATGTCAGCCCCATCTATCTATTGCTTTATTTATTTATTTGTAAGGGAGAGATTTGCAGGATAACAGCCAAGCTGTAGAAGCTCCTGAAGTCCAGGAACTGATTTTTCTACTGCAAAGGTTGCTCACAGCAGTGGGACCCACCAGTTGGATGAGACTTCAGATGGGGATCATGTGAATAGTATAAGCAGCACCGGACCTCATGTGGCTGGCTGCAGCATTTCCCTGTGCAGTTCACATTACTCTGGGTAGTAGGTCACTTCTGTTTAGCAGATTACTTAACACATGCCTTGTGAAACCTTCATGTGGATCTGTCCTAAGGTTTTTTTATAAAAAAGATGCGGGGAGAAATAAATTCTGAGCCCTAACATTGGTGGGCAAACTCCCACTGGTCAGGGCTGTCCCTGCCCAGGTGATTTGAGCATAGCCACAGCTCAGCGCAGTGACCCTCCAACGTCAGGGTCAGGCAGAAGATGCCACAGTGCATTTCCTGATCATCTCAAGAAGTGTCGGGGCCTCCTCTGTGCGCACGTGTCCCCATGGCAGAAGAGCTGTGTCTGGACCTCCTCCAGGCATCCCCAAGCCACCTGTAAATCACCAACTTCCAAGTGCTGCTCCCAGTTTGCGCTGCAGGCTTGGAGCTGCCTGAATGCTATTTAACCTTGATTTACCCTTTATTTTATGAAGTTACCCCTTATTCAGAGTGTGATATCCTGAGTACAATACCTCCGATCAATCCTGTTTAAGGTAGGCACCTCTTCCCAGCCCAGCTCTGGCTGTAAGAGAAATGGGTGATGATGAAGCCTTGTGTTTGTTCAACCCTGTTTGGAATTTGCAGCACTTTGTAAATGATTTATTGCAGTCGTAAATAATTGATGCCTCTGGAAATGGATTCCTGTCAACAATACCTTCAGACCCAGGCCTTCATTTCAGTCTCATGGTGGCAATATGCATTTAATGGGGAAATTGGTCCGGTTGCTTTAGGTTCTTATTTATGTCTTGAAATGCAGTGCTTATATACCTGGTGGTGGTGGTTCTTGCTTCTGTAAAAGGAAAGCTCTGCGGAGGGTGCAGACCCTTCCTGTGCAGAGTTGTGGTACGTGCCGTACCTATGAATGGGTAATGCCCTGCTTTGCTGAGGAGCAATGTGAGGAATTCCAGTGTGGGATTTCTGTTACACTCTTAGCCTGAAAAGCAGAGTCTCCCCAGGAAAACGGCATCCCCAGAAGGTCTTGTCTGATGGGGGTGGGCATAAACAGATGGGAACATTAAGGCATATCTTTGCCTCTCACTCTTCGCTTCCCCTCAGCTATGGATGGCAACTCCTTTGCTTGTCTTTTCTCATCTAGACTTCTCCTAGAGACCAAGCAGTTTCTTACTTCTGTTCATTCTGTGATCATATCTTGTTGTAAGGAGATAAGAGAAGCATCATCTACCACGCAAACCAGTTTTAAGCTTTTCATTCTGTTTGCCCTTTCCTTCTCAGTGACACACTGTGAAAGTTTCTGGATGAGGGTCCTTGTCCTGCAGGACTGGGGGTGTTGCCCTGTTGTTATATTTGGTTCCTACCTAATTCCACCAGGGCCAATGGCTCTTCTGCTGAGGAGCACTAAGAGTCCTCTGCCTATGGGATTGCGGAGAAACTGGCTGTTCCCCTGGAGCTGAGGTCACAGTGGCTCCCACTGGGGAAAACATCAGCGCAGAAAATATGGGGAAATACACCCTCGTTCAGTAACAGGCTTTTGTGAGCCCCTCCACCCCACTGCCACACGAACTGACTGCAAAGGGGGGAACTAAAGGAGGGAAAGGTCCTTTACCAGGGGGCACAGATCTACCCCGAGTACTGTGTCCAGTTCTGGGCTCCTCACCATAAGAAGGACATTGAGATCCTCTAGCGAGTCCAGAGAAGGGCAACCAGGCTGGTGAAGGAGCTGGAGGGCAAATCCTATGAGGAACGGCTCAGGGAGCTGGGGATGTTTAGCTTGGAGAAGAGGAGGCTGAGGGGAGACCTTATCACCACCTACAACTACCTGAAGGGAGGTTGTGGAGAGGTGGGTGATGGTCTCTTCAGCCAGGTGGCAGGAGATAGGACAAGGGGAAATGGCAAGAAGCTGCACCAGGGCAGGTTTAGATTAGACATTAGAAAAAAAAAAAATTACTGAAAGAGTTGTCAGGGCCTGGAACAGGCTGCCCAGGGAGGGGGTTGAGTCACCTTTCCCTGGATGTGTTCAAAAAAAAGGGTAGATGAGGTACTTAGGGATATGGTTTAGCTTAGGATGGGATTGGTTGGACTTGATGATCTTCAAAGGTCTTTTCCAACCTTGTGATTCTGTGATACCAGGTGAGGTGGCCATATTTGCATTCACAAGTCCATCCACCCTCTTCTTCAGAGTTTTGGTATCTACAGCTTCAGCCGCAGTGACCTGTTGTCTCAGTTCTGTGAAGGGAGGCACGTTGCTGCGGAAGAAAGGATAAAAAGCTTGCAGGGATTTGTGAATAAATGCAATAGAAAAATCATTCAACTTGTCCTTTAGAGTCAGTAATCCCAAATAGCCAGCGGTTAGGCATTGCACCTAGTGCCTGATTACTATTTTCAATCATCTCATTAAGTGTGTGGTTTCACAGTGACTGTGACGCGTTATCTCCGAGGGGATTAGCACACCAAATACAGAGTAATTGAGACCTCGCCATCATTCTGTCACAAGTATCAATGGAAGGGAGGAAAAACTGTTACTTTTTTAAACAAGATACTTCAAGGGAAGGAATTGCCTTCCAAAAATAGAAGCTAAGGCTTTCAGAAGTCACTTGTGATTTTAAGGTGTCACTGTTGTTTGATACATGGCTTGGTGCATCTTAAGCGCTGCAGGTTTTAGCATAGTGATCTCTGCCTTCACCATGCTATTTACTGAGTCGTGTATAGGGACCGATGAACAGAGCAGAGGGAACTTCTAAGCTCCTTATTAAAAAGGCTGAGCTGGGAAGGGATGAAGTCTGTTCTAGGTACGACCCTCTAACGTGTCCATGGGTAGCTGACCTGACCCTCTACAACAGCCCTATATCATGTCTGGAGTAGCTTGAAACAAGGTGGGACAGACATGGTATTCCAGGTGGCTTTTTTTGCTTTCCTCTAAAATACTCCTTGATGAGGTATTGTTTTGAGTTCTTTTTGCTCATGGCTCAGAGCAAAACCACCTTTGAGCCCACAGTGGGAATAGATCAGCTGAGATTTTTCTGCTGGGGCCTCTTCTCCAAACCTTTATCCCTCCTTTTCCTTTTGGTAATTTTCTAGCTGATCAAGCTCCAGCTATCCTTGTTTTCTGTCACACGTGTGGTGCTGGTGGGGTTTGTCTTTATTGCAATGCTGTCTTTCCTTGCACTAGGAAGACCGAGGCATGGTGATGTGCTGCTAAAATCTGGGGATGCATTCATGGGACTGGCAGATGGAAACAGCTGGTATTTGAGGGGCTAATAAAGATGACATGGCTGCAGGGCCCGCTGGACATCCTTCAGAAGGCCAGAGGAGTCCAAGAGAATTCAGCATGTTTCCTGCAACCTAGCTGCAAAACAAGCAGGGTGAAGCTGCGTCTCAAACTCAAGCAGAAGGAAAGCAGGGCGTTTGATGGTGTTGCCACACGTGCAGCCTGCTGCTGACAGCTCGCAGCCTTTGTGTTTCGCTGTTTGCTGTCGTGGGTTTTTAGCTCCCAGAGTCTGGGAACATAATCACTAGCCCGCAGAACACCCTGGGCGTTGGGTGCTTGTATGTGCGCGCTTCGCTCCCATCTGCAGTGAGACAACAACTGTGCTCATCCCCACAGACCGCTCCGTGTGAGTGTGGAGTGAACATTAAGCACACACATGATGGAGGCTGCCCTGAGCAGTGCTGGTGGCTCAGCGACAGCAGCTCACAGCCACCGTGCCGACAGAAGCTCGATGACGCTTTCGCAGGCTGTCAGTGACCGTTGTGCCTGAGTGAGCCAGCTGAAGGGTAATGGGATTTAATTGCTCTTTGGAGCAGAGGAGGGACACAGGGGTTTATGGGTTGGGGTTTTTTTTTTGGCACCGAGGGATGCATTTAAAAACACTTTGAGGTGAGGTTGGAGGGGGGAGAGGGAGTGGAAATGGATGTGTGCCTTTATGGAGCCAGATGAAGCAGCTTTAGAAAGCAAAGGGGATTCTCTGACACATTTGTAAGTGATTCTGTAGACTAAAAGGTAGGTTGTCAGCTGACACAAATGGCCTTAGAAAGAGTGGAATGAGGCAGATTTGTCCTTCTGAGAGTCTACCCCTCTTCTCCTTCCTGTGGCTCCTGGGCTCAGGCTGTCACCACAGACACCACATCACTGCCGCTGTGTCCATGCTACCATGGGGCTCCCAACCCATTTGAGGTCTGGGGGACTCAGTGGGGCTGCTTCATTCATATGCCCCTGACCGCCTGTGCAGGCCACAGAAATTGCCCAGTAATTTAATTTGACTCCATCTCACATGGTTTGGCTCTGTCTTTTCAGGAAGGAAACATCAGTGACGTGTGCAGAAGGGAATCCCACACAGCTGTAGCAGGGACCCCCCGTCCCTCAGTGCCTGGCACCAGCTCTTAGTCTCCCCCTTAACTCTCTCCTTCCCAAAGAAATGAAAAGAGATATTGTGGCTCCTTTGTTCCCCAGCAAGCGTCCTGGCAATGGAGGAAGGTCAGTAATGGTTTTCCTTTCCCTTCTTCTTTCCTATTCCTTCTGTCTGGCACGAGGAGCCCTGGCAAATCCAATTTACTTTTTCATTTTTCATTCTTGGCGGTGCATTTGAAGCGCTAACTGGTTCCCCGGGAAATGAGCTGTGGTAGCGGCCCGAGGGGACCGGGGCCTGCGCGGGCACTGATGGATTGTGCAAGCCAGGAGAGTAAAGGAGCCGCTCTTCATATTTAAAGGTACCACAAAACACATGTCCTGGGATGAGCACATCCACAGAGGATTCTTGTTCATGCTTACCTACATGACGAATATTCGTTGCTCCTTGCTTGTCAAAACTCCTGCGATTTCCCTTATTTAAGAGAGGGCTAAAGGGAATTCACTCTCTGCGTTTAAACATTTGTTCCTAAAGCACCTTTTTCAACACAGGACTGCATTTGGCTTTACCTGCTTGCTTCTAGGTCATGGTTGTATTGTGGTTTGTTTTCTGCTTTGTTTATTATTTTTTTACCAAATTAACCTCTTCCTTTTCCATCTAGCCAGTAGATAATGAGCTTGTTATAGTCTTTTACAGTGCCTGTTAAACACTACTTGTGAAGCAAGCTAAGCTAATGGTGCAGGTAATTAAACCTCAGACTCCAGGACACATGATGATTGGCACCAGACTCAGGATGGCTTTATCCCCTCCCCACCTGGGCTCTCCCTGGCCGGTGTGGCCTTGCACAGATGCCTCAGGCCAGCATGTGGGGGAATGTCACCTTTCTCTGGAGCCGTGCGCCTTAGGAGAAAGATTAGGGTTAACAGGGGCTAATACATATCCATGGGCTGTCACAGCATGACAGTCTTCATGAGTGAAGGTCTGGGTGCTTCAGCAGATCTTAGTTCACTGGGTTCTCAGCCGGAGTCCTGGCAAGGGGATGTTCCTACCTGGAGCGAGTCCCATGTGCTTTACTGCCAAGAAGCATCTTGGACAGCCCCTTGAAATTAAAGGGTGACTCTTCCCATGGGAACATTAAAAGTAATTATGGAATCTCAATTAGCTTCACCTCGCTACGCAGTTAGATAACCTCCTTCTTTTCCTCAGCCTGCACTTGCTGTACTGCACAGGCATATAGGCACCGGCACACATCAATAGGGGATCAGTTGGAGCAAACAGATCATGATGGTGAGAACTTGTGGAAAGAACTTAGTCTGGAGCTTCTATATCTATCTGCTTTGAGCTCTGAAGTGAGGAAGAGGAGCCCACATTTTAAAAATATTGCTTAGTAAATCAGTAGAGGTTAATTCCTATCCCACAAAAGAAGGAACTTCAGCATAGGAAAACAGCAAGCAGGTTGTTACCTCTTAGAGATATGAAGTTACTTGCTGGAGAAAGTGATAAATTTGTTTTCTTGTGCATTTGCACACTCTTCTCTTAATTCCTGTCCTCCATCCCCAGATAGTTAACACCATTTAATGGCAGTTCCTGGGACCCAGGTATGTCACTTGCCCGTGCTGGCATGAGCTGATGAGCCCTCTGTGGCACGTAATGCGGTGGCTTATTTTTGCGGAGCTCAGAGTAACACCACACGGGTTGTGGGGCGCCCATATCAAGCAGGCACTGTCTATCTATAGCATCACTTAACTGTTCGAAGCAAAGAGAAAAGCAATGAGAAAAAAAATAGATGAGAGACCTGCATGAGCATTTATTGCATCTCTGATCCAAAGGCTGTCTGATAAATTCTAGCTAATTTCCAGACTTGGTTTAGAATGAAGCAGCAATCTCTTCTGAACCTCTTTTATATGCCCATTTTTATTGTAGAGCTATAAAGTAATTTTTATATATATTTTTTTTTTTATGATTTGCCTTTTAATGTCCTCCAGCCTTACGCCTTTGCTCATCCATTAACCGCCAGGCTGCTCTGACACACTGCAGCCGAGCTCTGTTAGTATTGAAAGGCAGCACCGGCCGATGCTTCGGGAGGCACAAGCTTGGTTTCAGAGCCCATGTAAACTGTCACACTGCGTGACAGACAGCACCCACCCTTGGTCAGCGGGTCTCTGCAGGCCTGAACAAAACCACTCTCCTCAGCAAAGCCGTTCAGGCCCAGTCCTCAGAGACATTGATTGGTCTGGGGGTTTATAGACCCTGAGACATATTGTCCCTTCCTTTGTAACTGGGTCCTAGCTTGAAGCTGCCAGACACCATCCTTGTAAGAGCTCAATAATATTTTCTAAGAAAAATAGCTGCAGTTTTATCATGTCATTATTTCGTTACAAGTACTGTCAGCAAGTATTTTTAGACCATACTCTGCTTTATTTTCAAGAGTTTGTTATTAATTTTGGGTATTAACTCTTATAATGTATCTTCTTAAATGATTTTGCTTTTCATGGTTATGTGCCCTACACCTTTGAATTATTATTGTGATTTCAGTCAGCAGTTCTTACCAAACCCTGTGTTTTTACAGCCAGTCTTGTGCATCAGATTGGGGGCCAAATGGCTTTTGGTGTTGCAGCATAGGCGATAACACCCGAAGCCCCAGCAGCTTCCAGTTAGGAATCCCAGTCCCCTTTTTTTTTCTGATTTCAGGAAACCCCACCAGGAGCCCCGATCTAAGCAGAGACCAAAGGGGGCCCTTCCCTGGAAGCAGGAGTGCCACCTCCCAGAGAACACTGGGCAAGGACAGTGATTTGATTTCAAACAGTGTCCTTAAGAGTGGGGAATCCGGGGAGAAGCATTTGCCTCCTTTGAAATGAATCGGTGGGTTATGGTCTTCCTAAGCCCCGAGCCTGCAAGCTGGTTGTTCACAACCTTGTGCTAGCCATCTCCATAGGGCTGACATCTCAGAACAGGCAAAACAAGACATTTTCCTCCCCTCGACTCCCACACAGTCACCAAATACTTCCACAGGGGATTCTTCAAGACTGAGGAAAAAAAACAGAATAAAAAGAATGAGCCCTTTCAAGGACTCTGTTAATGGCCCAGGGACTGAGTTATATCCCAGGAGAGGGAGCTGTCTGTCTTACACAAGAGCTGCAAAGCCTGCTGGAAAAGCACATGTCCCCAAGAATGTGTTCGTTATGTCTCCAGTACGCTCTGCATTAACATACTGAAAGATAAGGACAGAGTCAGGCTAGTTATAATCTCTTTTCCTCACTTGCTCCTACACTTGCACAATGAAACCTGGAGTTCCTGGACTCCACCAGCCCAGTGAACTTTTTTAAGGCAGAAAATGCAGTAGGGTAGAACAAGTGATCCTGTATCCAAGAGAAAAGAAATCACCTTCCCCCCCCTCAATGGGAACTGCTGAGCATCTGACATAAATGAGCATAGCATTTACATCACTGGTACTGAATTACTTTAGTGATTAGATAATACAGAGATTTTGAAAATATTCTGAGGGAAGGTGAGGAACCACCGTTGATGACGCATCTCTGAGGACATGTAACCTAAGTAACCTGACATCTCTTTCGTGGAATTTGCTGAACTGCAAATGCAACCCTGTGGTTACAAGCCCTGGGAGAGGTGTGGGGTAATTTCCTTCAGCTGTATATGGAACAGATAAGTTATACGTTAGAAAATAAAAGCTTTGCACGCGATGAAGGAGGCTGTGGGAGCCCTGGGCAACCAGCTCTCAGAAAAGGCAGGATTTTTGAGGTGCTGAGCAAGAACATACATAACATTTTGTGGTGATGGTTGTTCAGAGACCCATGTCTGTGCTCCTGGCACCCTCTGCATGCACGCCCCCATAGAAACTCCTGGAGAAAATGGGATGTTCATGGATCAATTACGGATGCAGAGACTGGAAAACAATAACTTTGCATAACCTGATGTTAAATTTGTATGTGGTATTCTTCACATGGACCTTAGTACTGGGTAGATTATCTAGAAATGGCACCATCCCAAGTTTAGCTTAGACAGAAGACTTGGACTCAGTGACATCAAGTATAAGCATCCTGAAACCTTGCTAATGAAGAGCAGACATTCACTTTTCAATCTAGTTATCAACCATCTCTGACTGGATCAGTGGGTTCTTGTGAAAGAGCTAATCAGACTTTAGTGACCAGGTCTCTCAGAGAGAGAATATACCTAGAAAACACTTTTCTTCTTCTCATTGTGCTGCCAGTTAATAATCATTGCAAATGGCAAAGCAATTTGAGATTATTTAGGCTGTCATGCTGTCATCAGTGGTGGCTTTTTTATATCTACTGGAAAAAAACCCCCTGTGATTATGAAGAGAGTAAAATGGCATGTGGTAGAGGGCAGGAGAGTCCCGCTTGTGTAGCGCAGTAGTTTGGTCCCAGTGCAGTGTCCCTGAGCTTGGGAGGGTAAGGCCAAATGTTGTGACTGCCTACTTATCTCTGTGTGTCTCATGAACATTTGTAAGTAGAATTACTAGTGTGGTGTTTCTGACGGAAATCTTTGGTCATGTATTGCTAAGAAGGGAGGGGACAGGATGGCAGGTCCAGTTTTGGGGGTCCCACTGAAGTTTAGAAAGAGGAGCGTGTTTTCTGAAGCAGTTGCTTCTGTAGATAATGACCAGGTCTCACCCAACTGAAACCTCACCATGCCTTAGCAACTGCCTTCCCCTCCCAGGAAATGATGGATTAAGTAATCTGTGTTGCGGTGCTGCCGGCTGTAAGGCTGTAAATCACATGCATGTGCTCCCAGAAATATGAGATCCCACGTTGGTTTTTAAAGAACTGCCGCCGCAGTAACGCTGATAAAATCTCCCTCTTGCAGGGGGTACGCGCCGAACCAAAGTCTGCTCTCAGACAGGCCCATGCATCAATGGGTGATGAGTACACGCGCCTGACAGCAGACGCTTCCCTTTAAGGGCTGCTGAGCTGAGTGAAATATCTCTTCCCGAGATGTTTTGCGGTAGGTTGGCATGTTACTGTACATGAACTATTGCTGAGGCGACTGCAGGCAAACAGGAGCCATTTAGAAATAAAATGAGAATGAAACAAATCATAGAAACAAAGCCTTTCCATTTCAAAAGGATGCCTGTGTCCTGCGGCCCTGGGCATTGCTGTGGATTGGGTCAGTACCTGGTGCAGTTGTCTGTCTTTTGTGTTGGCTTCAAGCAGGTGATGCCAGTTTATACTAGTCAAGACCCAAGCTCAGGTACTTACATCAGCAGAGCAGCAGAAGTAGCAATGAGAGAGCAGCGAGCTCATTTTATCATCCTCGGCAGGGACTTAGCGGGACCTCGGCAACATCTGCCTGCCAAGGAATAGGCTGCGGCTCTGAATCTGCGCCTCGTGCCAACTGCTGGCTTCCTCTGGCATTAGAACTGATGCTTGCTACCTCCCACTTGTTGTCAGCAAGGTAATCGTGTGGCCAGGCTCCCAAGCGTTAACCATGCAGCGATAAGGCTTTGGGAGGCTTTTAAAGGTTTGTTGGTTTTGTGGTTGTTTCAGGTTCCTGGAACAAGCTGGTTTTACTGATGTAACTGGGGGGATGACAGGGTGGGGTGTGCCATGTCATCCACAGGCCTGACACTAGGAAGAGAACAAAATGCTGACCTGAGCCTGGGGGGAAAACCTGAGCCTTGTTTCGCCCCTTAAGCCTAGCTCCTTGGTTGGGCAGCTGGCTGCAGGCTGCCTTGTGATAGCCCATTCATCTCATGGCATTGCTTGCTCTTTGAAATTAGCTCGTCTTCCAGGGTCTCCCATTTGGGTTGCTGACTCACGGCTACGTCCTGTTTTGTCCCTGGGCTTGGTCCCTGCATGCTAAACACTGCAGATTTCCTACCCGCTCAGATCAAGGTATAGCTGGGACCAAGCTCATGTTTCAGAGGCAGCAAGTGAAAGGCAGCAGAAATCGAAAAGTCCAATTACAAGGATGTGATTTTACTCCTCTTGTGTTGGTGGGACCATATCTGAGAGCTGCTCATCTCAATTGGAGCCAGTGTCCAGTTTGGAGCCTGGCAGGACCCCTGACACTGGCTCGTGTTTTGCTGGAGTGTTTCGGACTGGGAGCTGTAAGGCTGCCCAGCTGTCTGACAGCAAGGGGAAAGGCCTCCTCCTGCCATTTGTTTCTGAAGGAAGTGCTGCAGGGCTCTTCAAAATGGAAAAAAAAAAAAGCAGTAGCAAAGAGCATTGGCTCCAAACCAGTTCATGGTACCCCCAAAGTTGTAGCCGAGCTGCAGCTTAGGGAAGGCGGTAGACCCTGGACTGATGGGAAAAAAAGAGGTGACACCATACTCTGGGGCCTGGAGACGTCATTGTGTTTTGCTCAGGGCTTGAGGTTTGACCTCACCTCACCCCCCTGCAAGCATCTCTACCGGGGAGGAACAGCTCCCTGTGTGAGCTTGAGCTGGCTGTAAGATGGAGGGGCTCGCTCTCCCCCACCACCCAAGCGTGGCTGGAGCCTTCCTGCCTCCTTTTCCTGAGGGAAAGCCAAATGGGCTGTTAAATGACAATGTTGCAATACAGCCCAGAGGGGGGTTGAAGGAGTCCAACATGCTCCATATTTGCATGAGTGATACAAGGTGGAGCATAGCCGGTAGCAGACGGCAACCACGATGTCCAGCTCAGCTCCGAGAGCTGGAGCCGGCAGCAGGCCGGGCCTGGCTTTCCTCCAAAATCACCGCCTGCATTTTCCAACCGGTGGAGAAGCTGTCTTAGTGGTGCTGGAGGGAGAAGTGACAAAACTGCAGTCTAAATGTGGCGCTTTCAAGCTCTCTGAATGACAGAAAACACCTGACACACTGTGTTGGGGAAGGCTGCCTCGCTCCTTCCGCGCGTTGACAGGGGCATTAAAATGTATTTATAACAGCTGGGGATGACTTGCCCCGAGGAGTGAACTTAATTCTTAGTCTGCCAGGCACTCCTCTGTGAGTGACAGTGATTTGTCCCCTGCGTGTTCATTCTCCTTCTTGCCCTCTTGCATTCCCCTTGCATTTTATAGAGTCGTATTTGACAGTCTAATTTCATATAACTAATAACATTATGTAGCGAAATGAGCTCAGATGTGCGTTTATCTCTCCAACCCTGAACTACTCGGTAAACACTACTTTTCCCACCTCTCCTGTTGAGCCTCTGCCTTGGTTCAGTTTTCTGATCTCCCTTTAAAACAAGTATTTTGAAGAGAAAGTGCTCTGACTTCTGCCTTCCACGTGACTAAGCTGGGGAAGATGCTTGATACAGCCAAAAGAGGCCCTTTGGTGGCAAGTTGCAAAAAGTAACTGAACAAAAAGCTGACCTGAAATTGGTTATTTTAATTTTTTTCAGGGATAAATCTTGACAGCACTTCTCAACCCTCCCCCTCATCTTGACATCGAAACAAAGTGAATGCAGAAATCCCAGCTCTGCCGAAATCAGGGAGAGTGCTGGTGCTGACTTTGACAGGCGTCAGGCTTTGTCCCAGAAGCTTCTAGTCTTTCCTATTTTCCCTTGATCTGGAGCCACGGAGATCTAGGTTGATTTGCCCGGTGGAGAAGGACCTTCTGGGTAAGGTCTCAGATGTGTGTATTACAGCCCCCTCCCAGGGGATGGGGTGATGGTGGAGGGGGCGACTGTGGAAATGCAGAGTTCAGGTCAGTGCAGGGTGCCTGAGACGACTGACAGCTCCAGTTGCCTAATTAGAGAGATTTTCTTAATAAGACTCACCAGGTTTGTAGCTGAGGACAGCTATTGTGCGCAGGCTCAGACTGCACGCAGGTTCCAGTCTCCCAGAGAAATGACTAACAGGTTTTGTAACACCTTCTGTAAAAGGTTTTGCCCCTGGCCACCAGAACACCCTCGGGGCAGTCGGTTCCTCTGGGTAAGTCTGTGGGGAGACGTGTTCTTTTGGTAGCTCATCTTAAAATAGCTGGCAGATACGTCTCTGTGGGGCTGTGTGGGAAAGGTATGAACAAGAGCATAGTTGCCATCAACTTATTTATCTTGCACTTGATCTGCAAATCCTCTATCACCCCTTTATTGCCCTTTTGGACATCCTGTCTGCATCCTCTGTTCCAGCAAGGAAGAGTCAGATGCAGGTCACTTTTGAGGAATCAAACTTTCCAGACCTGTTTTGAAGCTAATGCTTTTAACTTTTAATTTTTTTCCCCTGAAACTTTGCTTTTTCCATCCCCTTATGCCTATGAATAATTTTTTTTTTTTTTTGTGAAATCTTCCATCAAATTCTTTTTAGCCAGGTGCATTAAAGCCCTCTGATTGGAAACTGCATCTTGTACAATGTAACCCTGGCCCCTGGCCTCATCTTTTCCCAACCATTCTTCTGATCTTAGCGTGGATTTTCCTAACAAAATAAATTCTCAATTAAGGGAAGGGGATGAGGGGGGACAAGGGGAGAGGCACAGCTCAAATCTGGCAGCTTCCCAGACCTCGTCCATTTAACAGAGCAGTGCAAATGACTTTGCTTATTGCCTGTTTGCAGAATATCATATCCTCCAGAAATGGGAGAGACAGATGTTTTTCTGCTCATTACCTGTACTTCCACTTCTGGTGTGGGAACAGAATGTGAAGGGGATGGCTAGGAACAGTGCGGCATCCCTTGCCCACCGGTCCTTTCTCAGTGTGTATAACTACATATGTATATTCATAGATAACTTGTGTATATGCAGTGGGTTAGCCCTGTGATTGTATCCAGCATGTGATAAAGCAATTTAAAAGCATGGGGGCAGGTGCCCTAGGTTGTGGGGACCATGCCAGCAGCAAAACTCTTTGTTCTCTGTCTTGGCCTTTGCTTTTCATCCCCGTGGGCTGAGAGTGGTGGTCTCTCCTGCATGCTGTTCCCAGCCAGCACTGTTCTGTGGCTTGTTTATAGCCACAGACAGTGGGAAATGAATTTGGGATATAGCCACAACTGACAGCAGCAGTTTCTCCTGCTATAGAAACCTGACCCACAAGACACCGAGGGATTGGCAGGGATAGAAATAATAGCTACTTGGTGGACTTTGGGCAGGATCTGTGTGTGTGTTGTCCATGCCCTGTAGTGCAGTTAAATGGCTTTAGCTGAGAACAAGAATCCCACTTGTGTGCTCTAAACGTGCACCAAAAGATTGGTTGTGTACCTGGTGATTTGCAACTAGCCATGGGATAGAAGGGAGGAGAAATTATCTCAGTTTATGGTGAGGGAGCAGAAAGCGAGAGAGAATAAATGAGTGTGGACACAATAGTGGGTCAGGGATATATTTGGACTCAGACTTCGAAGTTCTGGGTCTAACCCTAAGATCCTTCTGCTCATGTTTTGCCTTTTCTATTCCTTACTGTGCCATGGAAACAATATCCAACCGAGGAACGGTGATTTCCCCTCAGGGTGGAGGAGGAGGGAGAACATCACATGGATAGCGAGCCTGCACTCCTCATTCTCTCAGTCCATATGGAGTGCAAACTCAGTGCTGAAGAAGAAGCCAGGAAAATATTTAATATTTTATTTTTAATAATAAATATGGCCATGTGGAGTAATTGGAAAGATGGCAAGTGCTAGACCGCGAAGGAGTTACTTTCTGATGTTTCCACTGACATCAGTTCTTTTGGCTGGCCTCAAAATCACAGTTGATATGGCCTCAATTGGCAGAATTGAGCTTCAACACTGAGAAAAGCTCTATTTTATTTTTTTTCCTCCATCCTAGCATTTTCTATAAAGTTGGTTCAATGGGTTCTTTCCTCTCATATTCATTAATATACATTTTAAAGGCTTGATTTAGAAACAACCACAGTCCTTGATCACCTTCCTGTTTACATTTTGACGTTGCACTCGGAGCAGAGGGACCCCTCTTGTACTTCTTCTCCCTCCTCCACTCTCCCAGCTTTGTCACCCTCCTTCGGGATCTCTTTTCAAAAGATCAAGAAGTAGAGAAAAGGCTTCAGATGCCATAAATATTGCAGGAACCAGTGTTCATCAGAGAACGGCCTCCTTTAAGATCAATATGTCTTCCTGAGGGGGCATTCAGTCCTTCAAAGTAAACAAGCTGGGAACATTAATTCAAATGCTTTTATACTAAATACATATACATGAATTAGCTCGTGTGGCTGTGATAAATAAGTGTTATATAAGTGAGGTTTAAAGCAAACCACACATGCCAAAAAAAAAAGGAGAAAGAAGAAAAGGCAGACACTGCAAATTTGCTAGGCACAAGCCAACTCCTGCTGCCCATCTTCCGATGACCGAGATAATTTTGTTAAAGGGCTAAAAGGAAATTTCTCTCCACCTTTGTGCATAGATTGATCTGGGCTATCAGAACCTTTTCCTAAGAGGAGGAATACCATTATGCTGATGTGTAAGCTGAGATATTTTGCAAAATGTGCTGAATCTGCATTTCGCAGCCTGTCATTGCCTGTTGGGAACGTGGCCGTCTCACAGTGAGGAGAGCAACGGAGACGGGTTACCTTCATCTCAAGGAGGGAGGGTTGAAGCAATGTGTCTTTATTTCTTTCTGTGCTGGACATGGAAAACTGTCTCAGTCTGTTGTCAGATATTTTGAGAGTGTTTGTAACCGGCCAGTCCTCCCTGAGATGGGCAAATGGCAGAGCTGTCACTGCACTTCACTGAGAGCAAGAGCCTGGCAAAGATTTGGCTTGAACTGGAGGTGGGTTAATAACGGTTTATTCTTTCATGATTATGACACCAGCTTCCCTCCTCCCAGTCCCACAGGGTACCAGGACAAATGAAACATGTTAGAGAAGGGGTCCATGGAAATCCAGGAAAATCGGGATGGTTCTGAATGGACTATGTGGGTCTGTTAGTGTTCAGGATAGCCCCTGTCCCTCAGTGAAATCACACTCTCCCGCAACCCTGGAGGAGGAAAGCGTTCTTAAGAACATTTGAATCTCGAGGTTATTAACTCTGGATAATGGTTTCAAGAAAATCCTTCCCTCATTAACATAACAGGGGAGAGAAGATAGCAAAAATAATTTGGTAAGAACATAGGAGATGTCAATCATTGAGGAAATGCTATTAATTGTGATGCATTTGAAAAACATGTTAGAATAACCAAGTGGGAGAAAGGGGAAAGAGAAAGAGTCTAAATGAGTATGGGAATTAACAGAAAAATAGCCTTGTGGTCATTAATTTGTTTCTGGCACAGCTGGTAATTCAAAAGAATCACTTCATGTGTTAGAAAACAGGCTGGCTGGTGACTAAAGCATGGGACGGTGGGTCTATATTGTTTGGTTTTTTTACACTGCTTTGATCTGTGCCTTGTTTGTGTTGGGACAACTGGAGGATCTCCTCTTAACCCATGAACTCTCTAATTCAGCAGGATGGAAAAACTCAAAGCCTTTGGCATGACTTGGCCAAACCTGATTGTGCCAGACATCAGTGCAGCTAAAATGTGTCTCTGGGTCTGTGCAGATACAGACTCAGAGTGCTGCAGACATGACACAATATCTGCATCTTGATGCTAATGTAAGTACCTATGTTTTTATCCCTTAAAAGAGTTTAAACCTTCTCAATAGTTGATCAGTTGGCTGCTTTGCACTATTTGATTCCTTTTTTCCCGGCTTGGGGGTGGCAGTGAGCAAACAGATTTAAATCATGGCATGGTGTGTAGAGCTGCTTGGTCATGAGGATGTGCCTTCCACCTCACAAGGGTGAGTCCACACGTTTTTCTGAGCACAGTTTCATTCTGTATCACATAATCTCCATCCAGCAGCCTTGAGTGCTGTCACTTAAGACTCAACACTAGGACCATGTGGTGTGCAAGGGCAGGCTTCGCTGGGTCCTCAGGAGAAGGGAGCTTTGCAAGGTGGGAAGCAAAGCAGGCAGCTAAAAGGTTGTAGCTGAGAGGCAGTGGTGTTGTTCTCTTCACTCTTGGTGTTGAAAGATGAAGTCCACCTTTCATTGCAGAAGGATAGACTTGCAACTGATTTTGGCAAGAAGCTGCCTGCTTACAGGTCCTAAGGCAACCCTATGTTTCCTCAGCTAGCCACTGAAATTACCGTATCTCTTTACCTTTGAACTAACAGGATGAAGTTCCAAGTAGCCTTCTTCTGCTTTTTTTCCATATTGGGACCGTAATTCTCTGAAAGGAAGATTAAGCAAATGCAAAACTACCAGCCAGGAGGGTCAGTTTTCACATGGGCATTCTGCTCCTGATGTGGGACAGATATAATTGGAAGAAATTTCATACAGGAGGGATGGAGAAGCAAAGGGTATATCCAGCAGGGCTGGTAAGGCTGCTGTGAGTTATTCCTTGACCTTGGGCAGCCCCACAATATTTATGTGGATGTTGTTCATGGCCTTCCATCTCACAGATCCATCTGTGTTGCCTGCTGTAATGGGGATAATAAAGATTCCCGAGACATTTCCCAGGGTCTCTGATACAAAAGCCACCAACTCCTCTCCATCAACCTCATTCGACACTGTTGGAATTGGACTGTTTGTTTCGGACTGGGCTCACTGTGTTCCTCTGAAAGTGTTTGATGTCGATGTTCCTCTGAAGAGTGTAAAACCAGCCATGTGTGCCGAGTAGGTGGGAGTATCAATTCAGACTAAAATCAGTATCATACATTTCAATCAATATTTGCAGCATTGTAAATAACTGGGAGGTGATATCTGACTAGCGTTTGGACTTACCGGGGGGATATATTTTACCGTGTGTATAGCTGGGAGATCACTTTCTGAATGTATATTATTCTCCTGCAAATAAACTTTGACAGGAATCAGAATAGAGCAAGAGCATCCAAAGAACCTGGAGGGGAGGTTCCTCCTGCATAGCACACTGTGCTGGATAAGCGTGCACGTCTCCCTGAGCAGCGCATCATAATTTGTCCTTTCATCAAATCTAGCTCTTGCGCTTGAGTCACTCTTTCACTTTAATGAAAACTCCTGATAGCTGCAATTCTCCCCCTTCTTCCCAAATCAAATTGTGATCCAAAGCCTCCCACACGGAGTGCGAAGACTCTTGTTGACTTTGAGGTTTTTGAATCAGACCTTAGTGGGCTTTTTAGGCAGAGAGAAATGCAGTTACAGCCTCTCCATCCTGCTCCTCCCCCATTCTTTCTCCTGGCGTTCATGAGTCTGCAGGCTCTTCCCTGGTGCCAATTTTTCTTTTTAAAGCTGGGATACCCTGTACTCTGTACCATATGGACCGCATGTCCATATGGCCGGTACCGACATGGAAAGCCAATTCTACCTGAGCAATGGGCTAATATTAATATAAGCCACCTGTCTGGAAGCTGTGAAACAGGTTAGGGTGGGCTTGTGCCCAGGGGTTTAATTGACTGCTAAAAATCTGTTCCTTAGGCTTAGGGGAGCAGTGGGACACCAGTAGCAGCCCTGCAGAGAGCACAGCAGGCTGTTGCAGACACAAAAAATGAGGCTTTGGTGTACCTGACGGCTTGATGAGAACATGGCAAAACCCTGCCCAGATGAGCATTATGCGTAGCTTTGTCTTTTGCTGTTTGGGTTTTTAATCTGTAAGGAGCTGGGCTCCCCCAACCCTTTCAGGGCCAGGCAAGGCAGGCCAGTGCTTAGCCCTAGGAATTCAAAATGCAGCAAAGGGTTTCCTGCAGCTTCTTATTCTGTGGCAGTTCAGGTTTATTTAATTTGGCTTCTGCTGTCTAAAGGTGGGGAAGACGCGACATGAGCAGGCAGGCAGCAATATAAAAGGTTAGCCACAGGAAGAGATGTGGGTGTACGAACAAGCAGAAGCTGACACTAAAAAAGGTCAGCTGCTTAAATGGCCTGATTTAAGTGAGGCACGCGTCAGGCTGTGCTGCCCCCAGAGGAGACTCCTTCTGTGGGTTTATGAACTCTGGGAAAGGGGCCAAGTTAGCCCTAATTATATTTTGTTTAATCAGCTATTTAAATAGCGAACTGTTTTCTTGGCTCTCCTCCCCGTCGAGATCACATCTTTATACTCTTGACCTTTTTATTTTATGCAAGAGGCTCTTTTATTGGTTTGGACCATATTTCTGAACCAAGGTAAGTCAGCTGCACTTAGCTCAGTCTTACATCACCTCTCTTCTTGGAGGAGAGAAAGCCCAAGGTTATTTATTTCCCGTGTTCTCAATATTAAAGAAATACAGAATTTCATTTTTTCCCCCATTTTCACTATGCAAACTCAAGGAGGCCCTCTGGAATAAAAGGAAATATGTTTAAGGATGTAACATAAGTAGGTTTCTAGACAGTACTAGGAACATCTTGTAGTTTTGCTTTGAACAATGTTTGGAGAAAAACACAGCTCTGCTGTCTTCAAGATATATACTGCTCCTCTCTTCTAAAGCTTCACCTAGCTGTAAAGAAAAGACAGAGGGCAGAGGAATTGACTCGCTGAAAGGTCCATGCAGGGTGCTTCAGAAGGCTGTTCTCCACCATGAATACCAAGTTCCTTTGAAATTCCATAGGGTCTGGAGGTATATTGGTTCAAGAATAGAAAACTACAATGATGCTCATGCCTTTCCCGCCTCTTGGTTTGAGGAGTGAGATCTGGGCTATATGCAGCTTCCTTTCTGAAGAGCTGGTAGCACAGGTTGTAGACTGGAACCCACCTCCTGGTGGATAGAGATCTACGTGCACGTTGTCTTCAGAAGATGGAGACAGCCATAGCACTGTTACTGAGGTCATTTCCTTTAGAGCATGTGTCGCAGTTTTGCGAGGTTGGGTGCTGGAAAAGAACAGGGGGTGAAGAAAATGGCTGCTGTGAGGAGCTGTAGGAATTCTCTGGAGCTCCAAAATGTAAACAATCCAAGGCCAGAATCATTGTTGACCAGGGCCAAGCCAATGAGAGATAGTCACAGCGCCTCTGAGAATCACATATAGGAGAAAACAACCCGGAAGCAGCTGCATTTTGCCACCGGAGTGAGAAGATGTAACGAGCTGTGCAGACACCAAGGCTGGGAGGGGGAGTAGGTGCCCCAGGTGCTGGAGAGAAAGATGCCCCTGCAGCCCGTGGAGAAACCCCATGGTAAAGGCCGAGACCCCATCTGCAGCCCGTGGAGGGGCTCCACGCTGGATGGAGCAGGTGGAGACATAGAGAAGACACTGTGACCCTTACGCTGAAGCAAGCCCCTGCCAGCACTTGGAACCTACAGNGATCGGGGGGAGGAAGGGAGTGAAATCATGACTAGATTGAAGTCTGCTAAGGAGGGAGCGGGGTGGGGAGGTAGAGGTGTTTTAAGGTCTGGGAAAGGGAAACAGCTCATGAAGAAGTAACTGAGAACCCCATTATTATTTCCTAGTCCCTGCCCCCCCTCTACTGCGAACGGGGGGGAAGAAGGGAGCAAGATTCTGATTAAAGTCTGCTAAGAAAGGAGTGATGGGGGGAATGTGTTTTAAGATCTGGTTGCATTGGTTTTAAGATTTGATTGCACTCCTGACTCCGGTTCTTCACTGTTCTTTCTAGTGTAGTGTAATAAATTAGAATAGTTCTTTCCTGCACTGTGTTGAGTCTGTTTCGCCTATATCGTCGCTGATAAAATGATCTCTCCTTGTCCTTATCTTGACTCCTAAGCCTCTTAATATATATTTTCTCCCCTGTCCACCTTAGAAGGGGAGTAATAGACTGGCTTTGGTGGGCGTCTAGCCTCCAGCCAGGGCTAAACCACCACAGCATGTCTGAGCATTTCAGTTACTTCTCGAGAACTTGGGAAAAACAACTTCATTACAGTTGTGGATTGAACAAGGACAGGACACTATTGAACGGGAGGATCATAGAATCATAGAATCATAGAATGGTCTGGGTTGGAAGAGACCCCAAGGATCATAGAGCTCCAACCCCTCTGCCACAGACAGGGCCACCAACCTCAGGCCTGGATCTACACAAGGTTGCCCAGGGCCCCATCCAACCTGGCCTTGAACACCCCCAGGGACGGGGCATCCACTACTTCTCTGGGCAGCCTGTTCCAGCACCTCACCACTCTCTCTGTAAAAAACTTCCCCCTAATATCTAATGTGATTTAGATTGTGATGATGAATGCGCTGGCCCTCCGGTTTATCTTGTAGCCAGATCTTGTTTCCTCTGTGGATGTGAAAGCTTTAGCAGCAGTCTTTTAGCTTTTTTGCCCTTTGCTGGGAACCACTCCTCTGGCTTCCCCTCTTTAAAAGGAGCATCCTCACACTTTAGTCCCTGAACTAGCCCTCTCTGAGAGAGATCTCTACCCTCTCACCTCCATTAGGGCGTGTTTGTCCTTACAGAAATTTTGAATATAGGGTTGTCAAAAAAAGTACCACTGATGCAGTGAAAACCTGTCTGATTAAACCCGGCTGCCTCTCTCCCTGCTGCCCTCTCTGCACGCCGCATTTAGGGAGGTCGGGTTCGTCTTCGTGAAGTCCACAGTGCAGATTGCTGTGCCCCAGTTAGGAGCTCCTCTCTGGACTCAGCAAGTCGTGTGTGTTTAATCATCCCCTCCGCAGCGCTGGCAGGATGCTGAGGGGGTGGTTTTATCTTTTCTCTGGCAACAGGGCAGGATTCTGCTTGCTCAGGAGTGGGAGGCCACGGATTGCTTGTGCACCAAGGTGATGTATGTCCTGGGAAGTACCCAGGCTTTCAGAGAGGTCCAAGCATCGCCATCTTACTGTCGGGACACTGATGCGCTTCCAGTGCAAATTCTAGGGTTTGGCATGCTGAGCAGCCAGCAAGACTTTTTTGGGAGCAGAGGGTCTGTATAGACCCAAAGTTTGGCTGTAAGGGCCTAAGTCCTCTCAGGTTCCCCCACTGTGCTTCCAAGCGGGAGCAACAGTCATTTCCCAGCCAAGATGTGAAAAAGCTGCTGCTGCCCTTCTCCCTGCTGGCATCTCATTTCTCCCCTTTCCTCCTCTCATGCTAGTGTGCACCCCAGGATGACAGCTCTGGGAAAGCTGCTGTTATGGCAGTGCTGGTAAATGCAGTTTTTCTAAGGTGGGGGTCTGTAATTCTTTGGCACCAAGTGCATCTGTCCCCTCACCCATACACAACGTATTTTCCCTCTGGTCCAGAGGGGACAGACTGAATTTTAAATGGCAAACCAGCACCAATCTTTCCTTGGCAGATCTTGGCTTTAGGAGGAATATCTGAAAACAAAGGCAACTTGCATCGAAAGGTCCCTGGGCAGGAAGTATTGGTTAAAATCATCTGCTTGAGGAAGCAACAGAGTTCCCCCTCCGCCACCCATTCCCCTTCAATGCCTCCGTCCCCCAGAGGGAAACCAGTCCGCACATCGGAGACTGCAAGACCCTAGATGAGTCAGATCTCCCTTTCCCTCTTGGTAAGGTAGGGCAGGCTCCAGGATTAGTTACGCATCTGATTGTGCTTCTAATAAACTAAATGTAATTAAAAAATAGAGCAGGGCCATTGCATTTTAACAGCTTGGAGCTTTCCCTGTGGAAGGATCAGCAAACAGTGAAAGAATATGAAGATTCAGCTCCCCAGCACCTGCTGGGCAGCCTCTGTCAAGATTAACAGCATCTCACCAGGTTATTAGAGTGAACATGAATACTTTGGAGGCTCTGTGGGTAGTTATGGTATCACGTTTTATTATCTTCTACTGAAATGAAATTACTTATTGTAATTGCTTGTCAGTCACAGGCCAACAAATCTGACAAAGGAAAGCTTTTGTGCTGCAGAGGGGGAGCAGGAGAAGGGAGAAGATGGACTGAGGAGAATTCTGCTCTGATTTTTTTTTTGGAGGGGGGGGAAGGAGTGAGGTCAAGAAAATATAACCAGAGAGGGAGGGAGAGGAAGGGCTTCTTCTGCTTTGCATAGTGAGCTGAGAAGAACAATTATGGCCAAAGGACCTGAATTGAGCAAGCCTCTAAGAGCTGTGAAGGGAGTGAGCAAGCTAATCTGGGGTGGTGCGTTAGGCTGGGTGGAAGTGACTGCTTTGCAGGTAGTGTATCAGCCGCAGCAGCTCAGCAGTTTCTTGATAACATCAAACATTATATCTCTCAGAGACACTGCTGAAGTTTGATGCCTGGGGGACCACCAGCCAGCAGGAGGTTTAAGCTTTGCACAGTGCAGAGATCCCAGTCAGACAAGAAAATGATCCATTTGGTTTGCTTGCTTTTGGATGGCTCAGTCTTTTCTGTTAGACTTGGACTTAAAGGAGGTAGGACAGCACCTGGGAACAAAGGTGCTGGGAGCAAAGGGGAGCACTGCAGGTATTTGGAAGTGAAGATTGCTGTACCAGCAGATAGATAAACATATTCTTTTAAGAAGAGCTCAGGGAGCCAAAATTGCAGGAGCCCAGTAATCATGCATAATCTGTTATGGTGCAAGGGAGAGATGCGATCGTTTTAGCTACAGGCAGTCAGCACTTCCAGCCCTACCAGGAGAGCGGAGCTCACTGCAGCTGTCAAGACAGAGGTCGCCTTTTCCATCTGAAGAGCATCTCTCAGCTTTGCACCAGCAGAAGGCAAAGGGCTCGAGGTGTAATTAAGATGGAAGTGTGCTGCTGACAAGGCAAATGGCTCTGATGTTTGCCATTTGCCGTGAAATTACACAAATCCACCAAGTAACCATGTTACTCAGCTGTTTGAAAGCATTATAAGGGTGGGGAGGCACCGTGGAAGCCACCTCCCTGACAGTGTTTGAGGCCAGGTTGTATTGGGCTCTGGGCACCTTGGACTAGTGGAGGGTATCCCTGCCCATGGCAGGGGAGTTGGGTCAAACTAGATGGTTTTTGAGGTCCCTTCCTACCTAAACCATTCTGTGATTACAGTGAACTGTAATGGGGTGTGACCAAAAAAATAGAGGAAAAACTAAAAAAAGAGAGACCCAATCTCAAAATCCCTAAGTAAAAGGATGGCGTTGAAAGGACTCCCTGTCTTGTGTGCAGCCACAGCCAGCATCAGACAACAGGAATGGGTAAGACTTCAGGAACAAGGCAATCATTCTCTACTTTCCCAGTATTCATGGTGTTTTATGGCATCTTCCATCTCAGAAATATTCTATTTCCTTTTGCACTCACCATGTTGATATCCACTTTTGGAATCTCTATATATCCTAGTATCTGTAGCCTCCTTCTATATTTGTCTCCCTTCATGTATCCTCAACATTTTATTTCCTGACTTTATTTGATGCCTCTTCATGGCTGCTTCGGAAGAGAACTTATGCTATGACTTGTGCCACCCACAAAACTGCCTCAGTGACCACTTAACTCAAACCAGTTACAAGAAAAGGATGGGAAGGAGCTGCTTCTAGCTTCATTGTGGGCACAGGAGCAAACTGTGGCACTGAGCATCACGGACCATGTTGAAAGTCCAACTTCATGTAGATCGCCAGTCCAGATGGTTCATCTGTGCCACAGCTGAAGGATGCAATCCTGCATTTACACAAGCATAAAAATACTAGAGGCTGTTTCAGAAGCAAATATGTTCAGCTCTTTAATTACTGTTTTGTCTACTGTATCCAATTTCCTGGCACATGAATCCCTGTCTTGAGATAGATTTTGTTATGTAATTGCTGTTAACGATTAGAGTTCAGCATTAATTAAACAGATCAGTTTTCATTCTCAGACATTGTAGTTAAGATGCCTTCAGGCTATTAGACTGGGAGGGGGTTCTTATTTTAAGCATGTCATCATTAGAGCTAATGTCTCTTTTATCTGCAGATGAGGATTCTCTACTTCCTTTGTACTGCAACATCAACCACAGTAGTACCAGCTTTTCCTCCTCTCAGCGGAAACTAAACTTTACTGGAGACATAATGGATGCCTAGTGATGCAATTGCAGCTCACACCTTTTGGTATTTTGTTTCCTCTCTCTCCTGGCTGCTTTTTGAATCACGAATGATAGTAGGATATTTACGTACCAATTTCACAACTTAATCCTAAAACTAGCTGTATGCCATGCACTGGTGTTCTCAGCTGAGCTCTTAGAGGTTCACACTACCACTCCCTCCTTCAAAGTTTATACAATGATAAAGCATCTAAACAGGGACTGCTTACGATAACCGCAGATTCTGTTAGCAGTAAAGGCAGGAGGAGTCATTGCAATCGTTCGGACATCGTGTGTAACACAAAATGAAAAATGTCATTTAATAACTCCTGTTTTGCTCCTGTCTTTTTGCTCCTGTTTTTTCTCCTGTGTGAGCTACAGCAGACCCTTGGGAAAATCATCCAATCTTCACTTCCAGCAGAGGTGAATCCATCACATCCCTGTGTACCTGTAGTTAATTGTCTTCATCACTGGAAATGTGAATCTTATTTTGCATCAGAGCCTGTGCATTTTCAGCTTTTGGTCCCTGAATGTTGCAATTTCTCAGCCTGATATATGTACCATACCCTTACCTAATGGAAATCTTCACTTCTATAAACATAATTATAGGTGCTCAAGTGTTAGGCAGGATTTGAATTTCAAAATGGAAGTGATTAAACTCATGTAATCATTAGTGAGAAGGTTTGAACTGTTCTAGATTTTCATGAGTTTTGAAGGTGGGATGCGTCTGTAATGAGTTAATCAATATCCCCCTCTAAGAGGTAGGAGTTGGTTCTGTAGGTCAGAAGATCTGACCAGATGAGCAGGGTCGGGTGGATTCCATGCATCATATGCCGGTTAGTGTGAAATAAGTGCCATGCTTTTCCAGGAAGGCAGGCTTTTGTTCTTCCTGCTCGTTATCTTCATTTCCTGCTGGTCTTTGGGCTGTAGATGGTAATGTTTGATGAGATGTTTTGGACTGGATGAAGTGTATAGCAATGCGGACATATTGTGAACTGCAGGTATTGCCCTTTATAAGATGATCTGATAGCCTTTATGGTATTAATTTGTCAACTGTGCTGTGTGTAGCTTTTAGAGTCTTGGCCTAAGTTGGCTTTGAAGAAATTAGTAAGAGCTTGGGTGGGACTGAGTGTGCAGAAAAGGGTCCAGAGTTTCTGCATATAGCACCAACAGTTATCTTAAGAGTTCCCCAGCTGACACCAGATACCCCAAAGTGCCATTGGTCTTGTGGCTCTGAAGCTAATGGAAAAGAAAAAATATAAACAAAATACAACCTTGCCAAGCAAAATATAGCCTTGCTTAGCAACAAAATATAACCTTACCTTGGTTTTCTCAATATCAGGTGACAGAGGCCACCGAGAAGAACCAAGTAATAGAGCTGGTGAAATGCTCCTGAATGACACAGTCCAGCCATTTGCAAAATGAAGGATTCTCCTTGGCATGACACACTTCTAAGTGCTTCATCTTCTCTTAGATGCCTCTAAGTCCTTTAGCAAATTATTCCAGTTCTTTATTGATTGCTTAAGCAGGTTACCTAACACAAATTACAGTTTACTTCTCTGTGGTTTCAGTCCTGCTGCGACACATACAGCTTGGCAGCGTAGTGGGAATCTTCCTCTAACCATTCATGGTTACTTACAGCGTTACCTCAGTTCTAATCTTCACTCCAACATCTCCTCGTGCGTCCGGTCTTGACCTCTTTGAGGAGATTGTATCAGAGTCATAAGCTTAAATGTTAAATTTAGGTTTGCTTACATGGGACAAGTATCCAAACTACAAGGCTGGGTTGCAATTTCACCTCTCCCATTGATGTCAGTCTTGATGTTCACACCCTCTCCCATTAGTGAGTGCACATGTAGTACAGTAACATGGAAAAAGAGTGGGGCCAGGGTTCTGATCCTCGCTTTGCCCAAACACCATAAGCAGGGCAGCCTTCGCCATCACACTCTGGCCCTTGGGGCCTTTTTCAAGGCTCAGTTAAATCAACTGGGACCATTGATTTAAAGTGATGAATTGGCTTTTCATTGCTCATGTGGATAAGGTTATTCATCTGCTGTGCAAAATAAAGTCCACTGGACGGAAGTAATGGCCAGAAGACATAATCCCATCCTGATCCCCCAGTAGATCTTTCCTTATTCAAAAAGATTCATGTGATTATTTTTTCTTTTAATATAATTTCCCTCAGAAAGAAATTGTAACCAAGTACATTGTGGTACAGATTTTAAGGCTCATTTCCTTGGTGGATAATCTTAAATCTCTGTTGCTCTAATTCTTTAACACTTTCAGAGTCAGTAAATTATGACTTGGTGGCAGCGGTATTGCTCGGAAATATTTTCCTCTGTAAGGTGTCTTCATAACAAGGGGGCTGCAATATTACACTAATTGTGTGGTATTTTAAAATGACTGTTTAAATGTGCTTTACCTCATATTAAAGCAAGTTGATATAAACAGTGCTCTGCTTAAACACTGTTTAAAGGGACGTATTTCAAGCCCCTAGAAGAAGCTGGCTTCTTTTTTTTCTTCTACCTAATCAGATTGAGTGTAATGTATAATGCCTTTCTGTAAAGGAAAGTAGAATGCACTTCTCATCAATTTAAGAGGAGCCCATGGCAGTATTTTAAAAAAAATTAATTAAAAGTTGTTGTGTTTGGAGGAGCCAGCCTGAAGCATAGATCCTCCTACACGCCTTTACATTTCTAAAGCCTGCCTGCAAGAAAGGCATGTGCTTCTCCAAACTGCTCCGACCCAGCTCACGCATACCAATGGTTTATAGGGCTGGTGGCAGAGCCCAGAAGAGCAGTGGGGGACTGGCCTGTATTTGGAACTCTCCAGAGTTACTGGTTTGGTATTTATTATAAAGCTCCACCCTATTTTACATCTTGGATCAGGAAATTTCACCTGGGAAAATGTGAACATTTGTAAATGAGATGCTGTAATGCCATCTATCACGTGGGTTTCCAGGTGTTTCCTGTGTCACTGGAGGACAACCCGCAGCAGAGTAGGCAGAAGCAGAGAGGAGAAGGCCAGTCCATGGGACAAGGCGAGCTGCACATGTCTGAAAATCAAGTGGGACTTTGAAGACCTGCATTTCTCATCTTGGTGCTTTTGGGCATTGGCTCCTTCTGCTTTGAGTAGTGCCCATCTCCCTGAAGGTAAGGAGAGACTGTCGCTGTCAGGTCAGTTGAGATTTGGTGGGCAGAAAAAGGGAAATACAAGTCGTTCATAGAAGTACAAAAGCAACTACCAGTCTTGCAGGTAGAAGTCAGGGATTAAGGAACACACCCAGCTTTTTCATAGGACTTTATGATCTTCCCTTGCCTGAAGACTTATTTTTCTCTTTCTTTGTTTTCCTTCTCTTTTTTTTTTTCTTCTATTTCTTCTTTTTTTCTTTTTGCAAGGTAAAATTGTGTGATTGGAAGTGTGTGACATCTCGTTGCTGAGCACAAGGGGTCAAAAGCTGTGACTAAGCTACATTTTCAAGCAGTCAATGCAAAGAATGCATGAAATGAGAGAAATGAAATAGCTGCTCTGTCTAAATTCTGTAGGTCTAGTAAGGGACCCTCCTTCAAGAGCAGTGTGAAAGGGAATAAAGTATGAGCCAAAGAAGTTGAGCGGCCTTGAAATTGCTCCTCTTCCTGTTCCTGGGGCTGGGAACACTACATTTACACCGAGCAGTGTTCTCTCTAAAAGGAAGCTAAATGGGGCATGAACAGCAATTCAAGTCCCTGGGGAAATATAAGGAAACTAAATCAGATTGAGCATGTAAGAAAGAATTGTCAAAACCATCCCAGGTGATAGAGTTATGGGAGAACAAGGAAAGACGTAGACAAATGTGGGAAGAAGAAATAGATGCTGAGTGCTCTGAAGCCTCCTGCATCGATCCAGTCGGGACCAAGGGCATCCTAACCTTCCCAGGAAGGAAGGGAGCTGCTTGAGAGACCAATGGGTACTTGTCTTCAGTGTCTTCAAAATAAAGATGATCTAGCTAGTAAAAAACAAGGGCTGAGTAATTCCGACTGCTTACTAAATGAAGGTCCTAGCCCAGGATTTGTTTGTGCCAGGTAAAGAAGCTGATGAGCATAATTTCTGGTTGCTGAGTGAATGAGATGTTACATGACATTGCACTGTCCGTGAACATGGCCACTGTGACAGTGAGCACTATCAGGTAAGGCAAACTTAGCCAAAAAACTGCTCACCCCTCTGCAATCATTTCTGGTTTATATAAAGGATTATTTTGTGGTGTAGTCAGGAACCTCAGTTAAGGAATTCCTACCCATTAGCTGTCCACAGAGCCAGAACAGAGATCAGAGTAATATTTGTAGCCATGGCACTAAACAACTGTAAGAAGTTAATTCATTGTCAGTCGAATGTGTCCATTTTTACTGGAGTATCTGAAGATCTGGATATCTCATAAGTGCCACCCCTTCTGTGGCCTTTGAGACTCATTCAGATTTTTCAACACATGTGGCTTTATGTAAATATCATAGACTTGTCAGGGTTGGAAGGGACCTCCAGAGATCATCGGGTCCAATCCCCCTGCCAAAGCAGGGTCCCTAGGACAGGTCGCACAGGTCGGCGTCCAGATGAGTCTTGAATATCTCCAGAGAAGGAGACTCCACACCCCCCTGGGCAGCCTGTCCCAGGGCTCTGTCACCCTCACCAGGAAGAAGTTCTTCCACATATTGGTGCGGAATTTCCTGTGCTCCAGCTTGAAGGCATTGTCCCAAATATAATTGAGAATAAATATTTTCTGGGGAATGCCACACACAAACACAATACAGGGAATAAGAAATCCATAAAATAGATGACAATAAATGGTCTGTATTGGGGAAGAAGCATCCTGAGGTATCCCAAGGGATACCAATAATGGTATCTTCAGAAGAGGGGAATGTAGGGAAGAAAAAGCAGCTAGCCTCTCCTTGGAAAGCCACTTAGAAATGACATTTTGAAGAAAACTGCCTATAATCAAAAGAGACATGAGAGAATGAGCATGGAGAAGGAGCACCCAGTAGGTGTAAGCAAGCAGGTGCAAAAATGAGATTGACAAATCCCTCCGCCTCTCCTCAGCTTCCTCCATCTACAAATAGGTTACAAGATAAATTGCTGAGAAGGGAATAATGGATACGATGAATTAAAACTGAAGTAACAAAGACTAGAAAAGCAATGCATGGGAAAGAAAAGAAATGAAAAATACACTTGACTCCTGTTGTGTGAAGATCAAGATCCGTCATCTAATTAGACACTCCGAGGTAGGTATAAGGGATGATACTGGAGATGATACCCCAAGTTTTTAGCCTTGTGTCCATGTTCAGAGCTTGCTGCAAGCTGGCAATTGTCTCAAATGGCAATTTAAGTTGATGTGGATAGATAATCTTTTTTATCTCATCTGACCTTGAATAAATTATATGAACTATTATTGATATGGGAAGAGATTTCCAGAAAGAAAAGAACTGAACCACAGTAACAGCCCTACAGCTTTATGGCTCTCTCTCTCTTGCATGCCTCTAGAGGGTATATGGGCAAACCTCTCCAGATGGAGATTCACCAGAAGGACTGACTTCTCTTCCCCACATGGAAGTGAAAATCTCATTAAAGAGTTACATTTGGAAAACTAAAAATTAAAATCAAAGGAAGTCAGGGAGAGCTCTTCAGTTCCTGAGCAGCGGTGGCTATGCTGTGAAAGCAGGTTATCTATTCAAACTCGGGGCAAGAGAAGCTCAAAATCTGGGAAGGAAACAGGTGTTTTTCTCTGCTTAGGACACAGCATGGAAAAGGTGTGAGAAAGGCAGAGAATATATATGATCCCTGCAGGATAAAGGTCTTGTCTCAGTCAACATTTACTCTCTGGATGAAGGAGATTAAATCATCCCAAATGTACACAGTGCTCTGTCTCTTCTTTATACCCTTTCCCAGAGGTGCAGTCTGAGGTGTTTCTACCTGCAATGTGGTATTAAATTACAGAGTATGGGGATTTCCCTGCGTTTCCTTCCCCAGCAGAGAACAGCAGGCCATCAAGAAGGTCATTACAGCATGGATGAGCTCCATAGTATCCACACATAGCACTGCTGAATAGGGACTTAGGAGAGTGTGAATCCCTTTGGTTATGTTCCTTGTCCCAGGTGGTTGATTGATCTATGAACATGGAATATCACGAGTCCACCAGTGCCAGCCCAACAAGGAGTTTGTTGGGTTAAATGTAGAAGAGGCTCAAAATTAGCAGCCTTCATGTTTACAGGGATGGGGTTTTGTTAAATATTTATGTCAAATATGCTGGCCTCCCCCAGATAAACCTCAGCTGTCAGTGTGATTGAAAATAGCGGGGGACTCTTGCCTTTAACCGTCAATTCAGTTGAGCAAATTTAGTGGTAAAGATTTTCTAGTATTTCAGCTTTTTATTAAAAAGTGGCAATTTAAGGATGATAAAATCCTGCAGAACTTCTCCCTGTCTTTGCTGCTGCATTGCTTGTTTCTGAGAATTGCAACACAAGAGTCATGGGGAGTTCTCCTGCCGTGGGGCTTGTGAGGGTTGTGTTCACCTGCTGCCCTTGACTAGAACTGTGGGACTGAAAGCCGTGAGAGCACAATCAGGAGAAAATAAGCTTTATATGTTTATCTGTAAATCTGTGAGCCAAAAGCCAGTGTGGATATGCAGAGCAGTACCTTGCTGGTTCTCTAGGGCTGTCACTGTACTGAAGGCAGAGCTAAACCCAGCTCAGTTCATTCAGGGTGTGTTGGTGTGTTGCTTGTGTCCAAGGGGAGAGTAAAGGTGGTTTTCAGAGAGGTTCCCAAGGTGTGTGTGAATTGCATGTATTTCAAGCAGATATTTGCAGCCAGCTTCCACCTGCTTATCCTAAATACGCAAGTAACAAGCGTACTGTAAAGCAGCATGGGTTTCATCCATCTTCTAGACTGTGCTCTGAGTGCACTGAGTCTGCTGCCCTGGTGCTCAAATAAAACAGTTGGTTGTATCATTGTACTGCAGAGATAAAAAGGATTTCAGCAAAGGCCATGGTTTTCTTAAGAGCCTTGGAATTAGGTGCTTAGTCCCTGTCAAATGTCAGTGAGATTTTGGATACTCACAGACACCTTCCAAAAAAACCCCCAAAGCCTCAGTTTGAATTTCCCATGTTTGCTGCGCCTCCTTAGTCCAGATACCCATGATCCCACCTTGCTGCACATCAGTATGTTTATTCCAAGGGGTCTCCAGGCTTTACTGAGAGGGAACATGCCCAGAACAGGCTGAAATATTTTGGTATATGCAGTGGGACATTTGAGTTAGGATGAGCCATCAAGCAATAGGAATGACTTATAAAAGATGCCTGACTGCTGTCTGTGCTGCGATCACTCAAACAGTGAATCTGGAAGTTTCTGGGCAATAGGGAAATATATTCAGAATTAATGTGTTCATATAAATATTGTACAGTAAATTATTTGCCAAATAGCATTCATTACTTTGCAGCAAAGGTCAAATAATGGAGAAGATGTATTTGCGAATAAATTATTCAACAATTAATGCAAAATGTAGCGGGTAAATTATTCACAGAGACTAATTCAACCAGTTCTAATTCGTTTCCACTTTGAAAGTGTTTCTGGGTACATCTACACGAGCATTTCAGCTAGGGCCACAGGGGCACTTTGGAAGTGAACCTCCCAGTTGCTGGCACTCGCACAGCTTCGGCTGTAGTCACTGCGCCATCTCGCAGCACATGACCCAGATTCCGAGAAACCCAGACTGGGAGGTGTGCTCCCTCCACAGTGTGTGAGGGTCAATCCTTCTTCATGCTGCAGAACACATGTGATCGGGCTGCCACGTCCTCGGGGCTGGCTGCTTCTCTCTGAGGATCTCTTTCTGCAGAGCCACGCTGCTGCTGAACTGAGGTGTAGCCTCTGGGGACCCCCACACACCATAGCTGAGTCCTGGAGGAAAGCTGAGGTCTTGGTGAACCTTGGTGGCATGGGGGAAGGAGGAGTGAAATGTGAAATGACAGCAACATGGGATTTGTGCAAGAATGCTGCCCTGTTTCACCCACCCCAGCTGATGGGAAAGCAGTTTAATCTGATCAGGAGCTGCTTTCTAGATGGGTGCTAGGGAGCAAACTTACTGTGATACAAGTGTATGGCTCCTGCAGCCATCAGAGATCATTGTTCTCACCCTCTGCACACTGCAGTTACAGAATTTCATCCACTAAGGCCTGTGTGGGGCCTGATAACTTGTGCTTAAATTACATAAATCCATAAAAGTATTTATTTTTTTACTTGAAGACACAAATAACCTTTGCTCTTCTGGACCATTTCTCCCAGTGTTGATTACCCTGGCAAAAAACAAAATAAAATCATAAAAAGCTCAACCAAAAACCTGCAAATTATTCTTAAACTGAATTTAGTTTTGAGAACAACCTCACTGGAAGTTGCCATATCCCTTCCCACTTGACCAAAGACTTTTGTCAGTAACCAAAACTCCTTCTGCCTACAGATCTTAACATTCTTTTTCAGTTAGAGAAGTGGTTCGACTGCTGTCAACTCCAACCTTTGAGTTCATTTCTTGATCCCTCAAATCATGGATGTACAGAAGAGTCTCAAACTCCTGTTCATTGGGTCTGTTCAAAGAGAAGGTAAGCAGACCTCCATGAGGTATTTAATTACCAATCTGACTAATAACATAGACCTGGAATAGTGGCATCATTTCTGCTCATTAGCATTTGTTTTTCTTTCTTTTAAGGCAAGGAATGAGCCACACCATTTTGTAATGGCATCATAGTCAGTCCCTTTGCAAAGGGTTGTCAGGGCGGTTTTGAGGGGCAGTTGGACCCACTTTGCAGCATGGCAGCTCTGATTGTGTCAGAGCCCCACATGCGTATTTGTGGGACCTGGAAAAGGCTGGGGATTCCCCATGGATGCTGTAATACCAGTCAAGTTAATGGGAATGCAGGAGGGAATTACATACATGGTTAAGACATGTCAGCAAACATGTCTAAAGTAGTGTCATTTTTTGTCGCTAATTGCAGTTTAGACTAACAAAAAGTACACTGTGCTTCTCAAGGTAAAGTCTGAATGTGGAGAAGCACAAAAGAGAAGCCTAGTAATTTCACATATTTCAACACCCCATGTTTCCTTCGTACGATCCAGGAAGCTGCTTTGCCAGTGGTGCTCCCCTGCTGCTGTGAGAAAGCCACTGAGTGGACATATTTAGGGGACAGCCAGCCAGGGAGTGGGTTTCTCCCTGGGCACAGGCACCTCATGGCCCACGGCATGTGTGGGTCACTGCTGGTCTTTAACTGTCTAGCTTGAGAGTGGCTTCTGTTTGAATTTCATTGTCTGGAGTAGGCATTTCCAGATGCACATGCACAGATGTGAGCAGAAGCACATTGTGATGCAGGAGGTGGTGCAGGAGCAGAAAGTGGGGCAAAAGATGGGGTGTGAGCACCACAGCAGCCTTGTGGCCGTCCGGCTTGCTGAATCGTCTGATTGCATAAGTGTGTTCAGGTGTGCACCTCTCCTTACCCAGCCCTGGCTCCTCAGAGCAGCCATTGCCCAGGCAGGTGGGCAAGCAGGCAGGAGGTATGGGTGCTGTGGGAAGGCTCACAGCCCCGGGGAGTCCTGTCCCCTCTGCAGGCACCTGAGGGGAGCCCTGTGGGGGCCTGAAAGTTGAGAACCTGAGGATCTCTGCCTTGTTCCCGCTTCTCCTGACCTGGCTTATCATTTCCACGCAGGATTTGGGCTCGGAAAGGTGCAAGTGTGCAGGTCAGTCAGGCTTCAGGGTGGTGGCTCAAGGCTGGGGAGGTGGGTCCCCCTTTCCTGGTGGAAAAGGGCATAAAGTGGCACCTGGTCCTGAGGGTATTTGAGGCAGCGCTTGGGGCTTTTCTGAGGAGAGAAAGATGGTGAAAATCCATATTTCAAAGTTAAATGGGCACTGCAGCAACCTGCGCTGTGATGGGGCCGCTCCGTCGTTATTTAAAGGCTGCTGGGGAGAGGTACAAAATGGTGGGTGGGCTTCTCCCATGTGGTGTGTTAGAGGCCACAGCTTGCAGGGATCTGTGAGCCAAATGCCCAGCAAGAGTAAGGTAAATACACTGTCCAATGAGGTAAAAGTTATTCTGTTTCTGGTGGTTTTCTTCCTCAAGCAACAAAGTGTGACATTGAGTGGAGCGAGGCAGCGCTTGGGGCTTTTCTGACAAAACATGGTGAAAAACTGTATTTCAGAGTTAAATGAACACTGCCGCAACCCGCACCTGTGACAGGGCCACTCCATGGTTATTTACAGGCTGCTGGGGAGAGGTACAAAATGGCGGGCGGGCTTCTCCCATGCAGTGTGTTAGAGGCCACAGCTTGCAGCAGTTTGTGAGCCAATTGCCCAGCAGTAGTTAGAGAAATACACTGTCCAACGAGGTAAAAGTTCTGTTTCTGGTGGTTTCCTTCCTTAAGCAGCAAAGTGTGGCGTTGGGTAGCGTGACATTGACTGGAGTGAGGCAGTGCTTGGGGCTTTTCTGATGAGAGAAACATGGTGAAAAACTGTATTTCAGAGTTAAATGAACACTGCAGCAACCCGCAACTGTGACAGGGCCACTCCATGGTTATTTAAAGGCTGCTGGGGAGAGGTACAAAATGGTGGGTGGGCTTCTCCCATGTGGTGTGTTAGAGGCCACAGCTTGCAGAGGTCTGTGAGCCAACTGCTTAGCGAGGGTAAGGAAAATACACTATCCAAGGAGGCAAAAGTTGTTCTGTTTCTGGTGGTTTCCTTCCTCAAGCAGCAAAGTGTGACATTTGGGTTGTTTGCTACCGGCAAACTTTATTTTCCTTCCGATCCCTATTCAAATCAGCCTGCTAACACTGCAAGTGGAGGGGCGAGGTACTCTTCCCAAGAAATCAACATTTTAACCTAGCTGTTTTGCCAAAAAGCCAGGTTTGCAAGTTCAGAAATGTTTGGAAACCAGAATCTCAGTAAATTTATTTGTTGATATCTGCTTCCAGCACAGACGAGGCATAGTGAAGTAGATTGAAAATACACAGACTTCAGGACCTGGATCTGTGGTGTTTATTTGGATTTACTTTGGGGAGATGAGATTTAACTAGGGGTTTTTTTGATAGAGATGAAGTCTTACCTGAAGACAGTGAACATTTTTATCTTATTCTCTATTTCAAGAAGATAGCGGTTGTCTTTTAATATTCCATTTTTTTTAACCTTTTCTACCATATATCATAACCAGAAATTTGGAACAGGTCACTTGTTCCATTGACACTGTTTCTTATTCCCACTGAACCCGAATCCCCAAATTTGCAGTATTCATTTATGCCTTCATTACGTGCTGCTGAAGTGTAGTGAATACATGGATGCCTCAGAAGCAGACCCAGATGCCTTGCAAAATAATCATGAAAATTAACCAGCCCAGGCATAAAATATACTCTTGCCCTCACCACGATCGTATTGGTATTAATCAGGGGGAAAAGAAGCTATTAACTGACTCACAAAGAGTATGATGACAGAAATTATCCATTTCTGGAGAGATCTTGGAGTTTTCACTAGAAATCTGTGTTTTATGGTCTGCAAAGAGCCGCAGTGGGTGCTGCCACCCAGCCACTGCCTGTGGCTGCGGGGACCTGGGGGTGCAGATTTAGACAGGCTTGGGCACAGGGTCTCGGTGCTCAGTGGCGCTGGGGCATCAGCACTGCCTCATCACATGCTGCTTTGCTCTGTTTTTACGTGAGCTTTAGCATCATCTTTCACGTGAAGGCTTTGTAGCATTACATGCTGCGTCTTTCTGTGGTCTCCTAGGACTAAATCTGCTTTTGTGTTGCCAATAGCAGGAGTAACTGCCGATGTCTCTGGCATTATGGCAATGAAATCCCAAAATTTCACGCCCGAGTGAGAAGAGATCAGGTTTGACAGAACTCAGGCTGAAAAGCGGGTTACTGTGGCTTAATGAATTATCCCACGTTTGCTCAGCAATGTGTGCCTTTACCCAAAACGGCAATGCCACGTTAGAACACGTCTCTGTCGTTAAGGTTTATAGCAGGTAAGCTGGTGTTTGCCACGTTTTGTGTGTGTGCCTGGCAGCTGTGTGCCTGGTGATCAACAAGAGGTGGCAGTGTTTCTGTGCGGTGGCAGTGTTTCTATTGCTGGCTCTTCATTCACCGTGCTGTCTGACAGAAGGGCGTTCTGACTACACAGAGATATACTTTTTATAATCACCTCTAAGAATATTATGACAGACGATTAATAATCTGACAGCAAAGGAACTATTTTTAATGGCTTTAAACGAACACTTTATTTCATCTTGGAACCAATCCTCTCTGTAATCCCATTACTGTAATAAAAGTTTGCATAGCTGAATATGTGCTGGCCTCGCTCTGCCTTGGTGAGACCTGTGCGGGCAGGAGCCTCAGGGCAAAACTGACCTGCTGGGGCATATGAATGTGGCAGCAGCTTAGTTATGAAACATGCTAATTAGCCTCGAAGCAGTATCTGTTTCATTTTGGGTGATGATTTTTGCTTGGAGAGAGAACTCCATGGGTCTGAGGATATACACCTGTTTTGTAAACAGGACACTGCAGTGTGCATGGCATGCCTCCAGAGTGCTGGTTTTCCTGTTACACAACATAAAACTTCATCCAGATTCTGCTGAACTGAGTTTAAATCATTTGAAAGGTGAACTTGGAGCACTCCCATCAACTTCTGTGAGCTTTAGATGAGATGAAAACTGCTTGTTGATACATAAGCATCCTTGGTGTAAGGCTTAATCTGCTAGTCTGATCGTAGGTACAGAGTTCCTTACTCCTGAGTTCCACCTATTGCAATTTTCATTAGAGAAGCTCAAACCTGCTGTTCCTGAAGTCCAGGGGAAAATGGTGTCTTAGACACAGTTTTTGAAAAATAATAAAATCACTCCATGCCTGTAGAGAAGGCCGTATAGCTTTCAGCTGAAACTATGGCACTTCAGCAAGAGGCTGAACTGCACAAGGAATTGTGCTTTTTTTTCCCTGTACTGTATGCCAACAAGCAAGCTGTGTATCTGAAGCAGGGTTAATAGAATATTTTGAATTATCGTTGGTAAATGTTACATTGTACATGGCTTAAATCCAGTATGTGGCAGATACTGCAGCTGGCTGTGATTCAGGTAGGGAACATGAATGATTCACGAGGTTGGTAGAAGTGGAGTAAGTAATTCTTTCATCTTGATCATTTTCTCCCTGAAGCCAAATATCTCACATATGGTGACAGCTTTGTAAAATAGTGTGATGGCCGGTAAGGATAGGGGGAGCTTCGAAAAGGCCTGCTAAAACAGATTTTATTTGGATATGAGAGATGGAGCCTGTCTCTCTTCTTTTTTTTCTTTTTCTTTCCCTGGCTTTTCTCTCTGGGTACGCAGGGAATTGTTAGGAATGAAAGGTAGCTGGCCCAGAATGCTAATATCTCTGCTTTGATAAGCCTGAGAGATGTTTTAATTAGGAAGAGGATGCAAAGACTTAGAAGAATGTAGTTACTTGTGTAATTTGAAAACCCTAGAAATAATCCTGAGGGGCAATAGCCTGAGGAACAAATGCAGTTTATTTCTCTGGGAAAATATAGCCAGATGTAGCTTATATGTGGGTTTCTGATGTGGCTTTATTGGAAAATACCCATGTGATTCAGTGTCAGTTGGCTGTTAGCCAGACAGAAGAGCCCTAAAATGCACCTAGTGTGTTTTCGTCTGTTACTGACCTGGACCTCCTCGCTCGCTTTAACAATGGAGATAAAGAGTATCTTTACCTGAGCCAAACCTGTAATCTAGTAGACATGGGATGTAACCCATGGAGGAATCCCTGCACTTAGCTGGAGGGGAGGGGATCGCTTGTTACACTGCTGCAGCATCAGTGTGATTTATTGTCAGAAGCTGGATCTTGCCAGAGAGACTATGCAGTGCCAAAGCTGGTCGTACCAGCCCACCGGGAACTGGCCCGTCACATGAAAAAGGAAGGACAGTCACTGGGCCACCCCAGCATAAATGGACAGAAGCTCCTTTGTTCTATGATCATGATCACCTCAACGTTTTTGCCAGACTCAGTACTCAACGTAACTTAGGTTTGACTTCAGTATCTGTTTTCTACCTTCATTTTCCTCTGCTTCTTTTTGTCATTTTCTTCTTAAGACACACATCCTTCTTTTTTTCTTTCTATCTTTCTTTTTTGTTCTCTTTCCTTTTCTCTCTCCTTCTCCTGTCCTCTACTCCCCTGAGACCTAATTGCAGGTCATCAGCACAAGGCTTCCTCCAGCTCACCTTCTCTGCATCAGAAAGAAGAGTTTCATGAGGAAGTGCAAGGCACTGCCGCCTTCTCTCTTGCCTGCAGTGAACTCCTCAATACAATGATAAACTACTTGTATTAAACAACAGAAGAATTTTAAGGCAATAAATAAATCATCTCCCTGCAGAGCAAATCTGTAAACGTGAACAGGGTAAGCTTTAAGTACTTTCAACCTCAGGAGCCACAGCGTGCATAAGGATTTGGTCCAACCCTGCTGAAGTCAGTGAAAAGAATCCTGCAGGCTTTTAGGAGCTTTGGATCGGGATTTGTGATTTCTGGGGAAATGTGAACTGTTGGTTTTCTCATTCCCCCAGCTGCCTGCATCAAAAAACTAAACAAATCTCACATGCTCTAGTTTCACTCTGATCCCCAAATGGCACTGTGATCCAGCAGTGGCACTAGGGCAAGTAGGAAGCTGGACAAACACCAGTAACACCACTTCTCTCACTTCCAAAACCTTCAGTATTTAAAACAGTTTTTTTAGAAAAATAGATTTAAGATTAGTTATTCAAAATAATTTGCTTTCTGCCGCTCAATGACTTTTACATCTTGACAATTTACATCTTGAGAATTACTTTTGGTGATAATACTTCAATCAATTGTAATGTTAACTGTAATTATGAGCTTTGTGAGCCTCTAATCCACAGTTTTGCATTTATTCCACAAAATGTTGGTCACGTGATTAATAAAGGTGATCAGAAACTCGGGGTTTGTTTTGTACAGGGAAAGAAAGAGCAGAGGCATCGGCCTTTAAGGTTACCTTATTCTGTCTCCCTTATTGTCTCTGGTGGGAGAACTTTGTGTATTGGGATGAAAGCCAGCCTTACTGGAGGAAAGCAATGTTTCTCAGCAAATCCACTTGCAAGAAAGCTCAAAAGCAATTACACTAGGTAAACAAGAAAGGATGTTGTAGATCTTGTCCCTTTTTCTAGCTGGGTACTAAATGCAAAGCTGATGGGATTATTTGATTTCACCCTTCCAAATCCTACTGTGTCTTATCTTTGCCGAATGACTTTTATGTAATCTTTAGTGTGCATAAATACATGTTAACAAAAAATGGTGCAGTGAAAGCAAAATGGCAAACATCGAAAGCAAGGCATTATCATGCAAATGTCAGGATGCTAGGCTTGTGATTTGTTTGGGGTTTTTCCCTGTGAAAGGTAAGCCCGTCGGTGTGGATACTGCAGGAATTCATTATGTTCTTTATCTAGAAAGTGTAATGTGGTATAGAAGCTGACCATATATTTTTATTTTAAATGAATAGAAAGCTTTGTGTGGTCGTGATCATGACTTTCACTCGCTCTAGTTGCATTTATGTTCCTGGTTTCTGTTGGGTATTAATCAAACTGGAGCAAAGTGTGGAGGGATTCTTGCTTTTAGAGCTCTACCTCTGTTTTCATATGTGTATTTGTCCCTGTGAGTCTTGTAGTCAACATAAACCATAAAGCTCCCCACCCCATAATGAAATGCATACCACAGTTTAGAGGGCATGATGAAAACTTTCATCAGAGCTTGTCACCTTGTCTTCAGGGGTGTTCTTAGCAATCAGCAGTAGAGAAGGAAATGTAAAAAGCCGTGTAGCAACCATGATGAGTCTTCATTTCATTGCAGCTGCCATCTGGAAGGGCTGCCGTCCCTTATTTCACATACCAGATGGTGCTGTGGCTTCTGTCCTGAAGTTTTGAGCCTCTTTAACAGTTCTTATAGCTGTTTCGGAAGGAAGTAAATTACATCCTTTGGAATCAAATGTACAAGAGGAAATCAACTAGATCATTTCTCATTTCGGGGGAAGCGAAGTACTCCAAGAACACTGGCTAAGTCAGGTGCGTTAACCACTGAAGCAGCGTCCCACTTTCTGCTGTGTCCAGCTTCAGCCTGTGACCTTCACTGTGATACAGTGGGCATGCAGCCTCTTCTTCAGTGTGTTGTTCAGACACCAGCCTGGCCTCACCTTCCTTATCTGAGGCCCCAGATGAAAACCCAGCAAATGAGACCGTCTGCTTTCATGTGAAAGTTGAGGGAATGGCACCTTAGATTACCTCTTGCATTTCTGATTGTGAATTTGCTTCTATGTTTGTGGAATATATTGAGGTTTAAAGGCTTGCAAAACACCCTCCTCCAAACTTGATTGCACATTCATTACTCATTACCTAGTGGAATGCAGTTTGCTGTAGAGAGTAGCAGTAGTGCTATCAGTAATATCTAATGTAATTAGCATTTGAAGATAGGAACTCTGGAATCAGGCCAACCATGTCCAATTTTGCATCTTAGACGTGGTAAACAGGAAAACTGTGCATGTGTGAAATAATGTCACCTTAGGCTTGGGCAACTTTCTAATTATGGCGTGATGGGACCTCCTGCCCTAGGAACGGGCGGAGGGCGCAGGTCCATCTCCTACCTTCGTGGTCAGGAAAAAACCAAACATCTTGAGTAGCTCTCTGCAGCAATGGCATCTCCGTATCATTCATAACCGTGCTGTCCAATTGCATTGCGGTTCAGCCCCGTCTGACGCTCAGGCATCTTGCAATAGGAAATTCCATGAGGTGCCACATGCTGTGTAAAGTGGCATCTTTCATTTGTTTGACACAGGCTCGCTGGCAATTTCATTGCTGGAACTCCTGTTCTCATGTTATGAATCAGTAGAAAAAAGAGAGATGGACCATTTTCCTATTATGCCCTTCATAATCATAAATACTTTAATAAAATTGCTTCTAACTGTACTATAAAGTGAGAATGCAGATTTAATAGTGTTTTACAAAAGAATTGAACAAAAAAGGCTGTGTCTCTTTTAAAATTCTTTATGGTGGTTACAGAACAGGAGAAAGGATTGGAGATGTAATGTTTTTTAACTTAATTGTAACTGGAATGGAGTTAGTGAGAACACTGTGGGTAAAATAACAATTCAGTCAAAATGTTATTTTATCAAAGCTGGAGGGTTTTGCAGAAGCATATTTATTTCTGGGATCCTCTTGCAGGGGACTCCTGGGTCTGCGGCAGAAAGCGGTGTTTTATGCACTGACCTCAGTTGCAAAGAACTTGTGTTCAAATCCCTTTTTTTAGGATGAAAGCAAAAAAAAAAGAAAAGGAAAAAGTGCTTTATAAATTGCAGTCCTGGAACTTTGCACATGGGATTTTTGCATTGCAGATCTTCATATGTGTTCTTTTAGAAAAATGTGCAAATGTATCTCCTCTTCATTTGCCAGGAAGGCAAATTTTGTCTTCTTTTCATTTACCTTGAAATAACCATTGTTGCCTTCTCCTCTTGAGTGTTTGTTCTTCTCTGGATTTCCTGGGGAAGTCTGGGTGGCTCTGGGGAATGGCTGCAGCACATTGCTGCTACCTCAGGGAAGCGGGGGGGGGGGCGTGCATGTGTCAGTCAATTGTTTATTAAAGATTTCTGTCGGTATTTGTTTTAAAGTATCACCTAGGGGACCAGGATTCGGTGGTGCTACAAATGCTGCAGAAAGGGGTGCCCTTTTTCTGAGAAACTGGAGTCGTAATGTAGGTGAGGCAGAAAGCACATGGGAGGAGGGAAATGCTCTCGTGGTTTTATAGAGGGGAAACAGAGACATGGAGATATATAATAATCACCTTGAGCTTGATGGGAGCCTGCAGTAGAGTCAGAACTGTGGATCTAAGATTGCCCAAGGCTCAGCAGAGTCCTTCAGCCTCTCCTCAAGCCTGGGGAGCTCCTCTGCCTCCTCTTTTCCCAGAGACAGCCAGGAGGTGCTTTGCAGTGAGCCGAAGCAGGCACTGAGTGCAGTAGGTGTTCTTTATGTTCAGTGTTTTATTTCCTTATGCAAAATGAAGTGATGCTGACTCTTGTAAGGCTCCTAGTGAAATACATCCACTGGATAGTAACTGTGGTGCTTTGTGCTCCACAAACCCTCCCAAACATCAGGCTCTTGGTTTTTTGAGCACCATGCAAATGTAGAGCTGAGTCTTACCACTGCCCCAGCTGAGCATGTAGTTTCAGAGCATGTGGAGGACAACACAGTCCTCTGCTCTTCTTGGGAGAGGGTAAGGCAATGTGATTCAAAAGTGTGACATGAAGTCTCAGCTTGTCACTTCTTGCACTGATTCCTGGGAGTCCTTTGCAGGCGATTGGCAGGTAATGGAGCTGAATGCAATGGCATATTATTAGTATGGTAGTAAACTATGAATACAATGCAAATAATACTTCACATAACAAAATGACTGAGTAATGCAATAGAAGGTAAAGATTCAGTCATGAATCCCCAGCCTTTTTTTCCCCCCAGGGAGTGGGATACTTACAGATCTGGCTATTAGCCCCCTTTCTGTGGACTACCAATAGCTTGACAGTCTGTGCCAGAAAGACTTCTTATTTCCCTACTACTCTGCAAGAGTTTGTCATTGACTTCACAAAGACCAAGACTGCAGCCTTATACATTGACATTGGTAGTTAGTGTCACTTAATGGTTTCCAGAAATCCTTAGGCTGGGTCCAGAAGTGCTATGTTAATATAGCAGCACTGCCAGGCAGGGACTCATCTTTCTGTGACACAGGGTTATGCCATGTAAGGAGGCTCCTTGTGCTTTCACAAGAGCTGGGAAAGCAGCAGCTGTTTGCTACTGATGCATTATCCCAAGATCCCACTGTTGATGGAGGGAGGGCTTCACTGCCCCTTTGTCAGATTTGTACTCTGTTCACATTGCTTGGTGTGAAATTCTGCTCCTCTGCAGTCAGTGGGGCTGTTGGCACTGATGCTGAGAGTTCACCCCTGGTGCTTTCAGGGTGACGAAGACTTGTATTTGGTTTCCAGGCAGAGGGTTGAAGGAACTGGAGCTCGAAGGAAGGCCCGCAGCCTGCTTCTCTCCTGCCTTTCTGTGCAGCTGAGGAGAAACAGCTCCTTCTCAAAACACCAACTCTTCAGATTCATTGGCTCTTTGCCTAACATGAAATAGGCTTGATTTAAGGGACATTGAAGCAGCTGGAGTCAGGTTGATTTTAGACCTTTCTGAATTGTTTCCTAAATGTAATGTAAGTTGCAGTGAGAAATTTACAGCAGTATGAGAACAGGCTTTTCAAAATGTCAGATTGTGTCTGTAAATTGCCATGTCTGGTAATAAACCCACCTGTCAAGTAACTGGCAATCGCAGCATACTGGAGAATCTGATTTTGCTGTGTGCAGCTTCTGGAGTGAATCACAGACAGAGCAAAACTAGGGATTCTTTCTCATGAAATCTCCAGAAATTCTTGGAAATTCAGGTGAAAGAGAACCTGAAGCTGTTAAGTGAAATGCCCCAGCTAGTTAAAAGCAATTCAAGGGAGATAAAAGTTTAAAGCTATACAGTTAAGCACTTACATCACGAGTTCCTTAAGATTTGTTCTTCAAACCTGCTCCTTAGAGTGGTTATATGCATAAGAAACAAAATCTTCAAGTATTTGGTTCACCGTGTATATTGTGTATTATCTTTGCTGAGCATTTTGAGCACAGGCATGCGGTGTGATGTCTGATGGGCTTTAATTCTTTCAGCTCAGCCATCTGATCTGAAGAGGGAAGCAAAATTATAGCCGTAAAACTGTACCCTCTGATTCACCTTCCTGTTCTATTTATGATTTTTGCAACTGGGATGAATAAACTCTGTAGTCAGCGTTCAGATGGGCGGGCGTGTACTTAGCTCATTTCTCTGCACGTGTCCCCCGAACAGAATAGTAAATCTGGCTATTTTTGAAAACACTTTACTGCAATATTGTAATTATAATTCTTTTAGCATGTTTGTGTTTAAATGCGGTGTATGAGGTGAATGAGACCAACAGGCGTTTTTGGAGTGCTACCGAAGAAGGTCATGTGTAGGTTCCTTAGATGTGAAAGCTCTGAACACCTTGACCCTGAAATTCTGCCAGTGTCCTAAAAATGTATTTGATCTACAGGTTACTCAGTTGGGTGGGAATTAGTTTTGTAGGTTTTGTCTGATTTTTATTTTTTGTTAACACTTCTTCCCCCTTAATTTATCTTCATGTGTTCAAGCTCTGGCATTGGCATCTCTTCCTTGAAAGAAAAAACACAGCAAAAGCCTAAGCTCAGCACCAATAGCGGTGCTTCAGGTACCAGCAGCTAGAGGATGACATCAACACGGTTTGAAGCTTTGTCCTCTCAGGCCTTACCTGGCTGGTGAGTCTCACAGTGTATTACCTCGTGGGGAACGTTGTGGTGTGTTTCAGTACGTGGTGGGGTTGCTGATATGCAAGGCTGTAGAGCCTTCCACATAATTTGGTTTGGCACATCCCAATCCTGGAGATATTTTGAAAAATTGTGTGACTTCTAGAGCAGAATTTATTTTAGCTTACAACTATCCCTTGCTGTGGATGGTGATATCTTGTATAGTTCTTTAAATTTCCATTTGTATTTCCACGGCAAAATCTTTGTAGGAGCAGGCAGAAAAAAAATTGTTTTCCTTTTTTATTTTTTCTGTTTTTCTTTGCATCCAATTTGGTAATGAAACTTGATGTGTAACTGTACCTCACTGGTCTTACCCATCAAAGTTGAGGCTGGTGCTATGGTGCTGTTAAGTCCTCTTCTGCAGTAGAGGCAACTGAGCAAAGGGAGTCCCAACACATGTGGGAGATCAGGGGTGGTGCAGAGACTTGATCCCAGGTCTCCGAGCCATCATCGGGCTGCCAGCCCTGCTCACGTGCCCCTGCAAGGATGTCCGTTTTGGGCAGAAGAAGCACCAAGAAGTAGCAAATACACAAAATGGGGGCTGAGGGATTTAACCAGATAGTATCACGTATAATCGCTAATTACAATATATCCACAGTCTAATAAAGAACCAGATTGAACAGAACTGGGAGATGTGCCAGCTCCGTGCTGTGCCAGAAATCAGCCTGGCATTTTAAACCCCATTTTGGTCATTCTTTTCCGCTTGACAAAGCACTTCTACGTGTGTTTACGAAACGCTTCCTTGTTGCGGGACGTTACTAGCCCTTAGCTGCTGCCTGCTCTCCCTCTCCGCTAGGCAGTGCTTCGCCGGGTGTGTTATATAGCGGGATAGTTTTAGCACAGCTCTATTGCTGCAGAAAATGATAAATCCAATTTTCTTTAGCAGTGTTATAAAAACATTTACACAGGTGACGTTCCTGAAGCTCAGTAATAGCACAAATATATTGGGGATGTTTATCAAGCATTTAATATTCTCATATATCCCCTTCGCCCATCTCATCTCACCCCCTACTTGTAACTTCTAACAACAGGGATGGCTATGACAAAAGAAAATAGATTCTCTCCTATTTATGATAAAGCATGAAAATCCAAGTCACCTAAGGGAAGCCTATGAAATCACATAAGTTCCAGACATCTGAAGATGCTGCAGGTTTTACTGAGAATGCAAATGCTCTGGTGAAGCTGTTTTAGATGTTCGTAACAGGAGATTAATTCAATTAGCGGAGCTGGGAAATGCTGCCACTGCTGAAGTATGCCTATAATGGGCTGTACTGCCATTTCTTATGGGAAATCGCATGGACCAGGGATACAGTAGAGCGGCTCTTTTAGGAAAAGTCCTCTAGTAAAGCTGCTAGCCCATCAACTAATTACGTCCCTTGTTTGCTAGCCCAACCTAAATAGTAAGTGCCCGTGGAAGACTTCGTTAGGAAGTCACTGGGCTAGTGGGAAAATAAAGGTCAGGAAATGGCCATTGTATCAGAGAAGAGCATGGAGAATCCCCGTATTGTAACAGGGTGCGTTACCCAGGGCCTTCCTTCAGAGCCACAGAGATGTGCCTGGCAGACACCCCGCTAACTGGGGCGTGCAAAGGAATACTGAGTGCACGTTGACAAGAGTGTTTGCAGAGATTCAAGCTGGTGTGGATGCACAACAAAGCAGATAATTTCCTTAAGCTGTTTTTAGCAGTAAGGTCATAAGGAATGAAATTGCTTCTCCTCTTTTAAGTGACTCCACTTTAATCCAGCTGAGAAACAATACCAGGCTTTATTGGTGTAAAGGGATTTTCCCTGCTCTTTGCCTGTATAGTTCCTATTCTACAAATCAATAGGAGCCTGCAATATTTATGTGACATCTTGAAGTCTTCTATACAGAAGCTCACTTCAACAACAAATATATGAAAATTCCCTTCGCTTCCTGTCCATTAGAGCCTTCAGCTGGGAAATGTCAGTGGAGGACTGCTCAGCTGAAACATGACCTGCAGTTTTTCTTGAATGAAAGAGACATTGATGTTGCGAAGTATTGATGCCTTCAGAAAAATGCAGTTAAAGAGCATTTTTATTTACTTTACAACATCAACCTCTGTGCTACTTCAGTGTCCATGTGCCCAAAAATGAAGTCATCATTTACAAACAACTCTAACTCAGAAATAACCAGCTCCTGCAGCAATTTTCGCATCTAATAGTTGGGGAGGGTCTATGTTACCTCCATTGGAGTAGCACTGGGAATGGAAATGGGAGGTTTGTTTGTTTGGGTTTTATTGGTAAAGACCTGACTTGCCTAAAGCTTTGACATACACTTCCATTAAGAATCTTGCTTTGGTAATCTGTACCTATTACTTGATTTCCTCTTTAAAAAAACGATATTAACTGATGTTGATTCTGTTTTTTATTGAGATATTCCCAGAAAAGAGGGGAAGGGCAGAAACCCCTTCATGTCCTTATAGTCCGTGCTTAACTTAGCCCATTAGTTTTAATATTGCAAAGTGGCTCTGGACCTAGATCAGATTCAGCAATTAGTAAGTGAAATACAGCTATTGTAGAAGAGAGATGTAATACTCCTTTTTGTTCTTTTGCATATGCTGTGGTGTCTCAATTAAACATGATGGTGTTTTTTCAAAAGCTGCTAAACAGACTATTTTTAGATGAAGAATCTGGCACAGCCCACTAATGAGAAGTTTGTTCCTTGCTGCTGCTAGCCATGGCCTCCTTTTTTTTTTTTTTTTTAAACTTTGTTTAAAAGCCAAATAAGTAAATATTGTTGGGCTCTTGCCTTTTTAATCTGAAGATCAAATCATTCCCATGAGGTGCTTCTGTCTCTTTTTGTGCAGCTGTATTCCTTCAGAATCAAGGGCCAGAATTTTAAAGTGGCTGATACATTAAGTCCTTTAAATTCCAGGCGCTCAGTTTGATGTGTTCAAAGGGATGCTTTTCGGAAAGTCCTGAGCCACCCACTACTGAAACATCAGGTTCTGCTACCTGGCTGTACAAAATTCCCAGCCAAACACCACTACTTTACAGTGATGTTTTAAAGAAAGATTCTGTAACAAGAAAGACTGCATCTTCTGGAAATGATGCCATCAGTTTGAATTCACCTTTGGGGTTGTACCCTCCGACTCTGCCTCCTTGTAACCAGATGCAGGTGAGGAGAGGGTTGCCTAAGGACTGGGCTGAAGTTCGGTGGCACTACATGGTGGCACAGTACTGGGGCAGGCAATCTGAAGGGAGCTGGCAGAAGCTGAGGGCTGCTCCCGTCAGCAAAGTCACTGAGGCAAGCTTTGGTAAGCACGGTTTTTGTTGTCTCATTTCAGTACATTTGCTCTCTTCTCAAGCATACCCATCAGATAAGCTTGCATATGTGTTTACTGCTCCATTGCCATTCTTGTACCATCCCTGGAAGCTTGGTGGAGGAAGTAAATTACAAACTGCCATTCAGCAATAGTTAGTTGCAAACAAAACTCATTTTGGAAAGCAGAGTGTGCTGAGGTCAGAGCACATCCGTGCCAATCACTCTCAGTTTTGCCATCAACTCCTGAGGCATCTGGCAGTGACTTCAGTGGAGCAAAATTGCTTTTAGCTCGGTGATGGTCTGCTTCCTGGGCACCTTTCTTTGTGATGCATGAAACCATAAAAACTTCTCTTCCAGTAGGGTTTTCTACCTGGGGTAAATCCCTGCACCTCCATGAAAGTCAGCAGAGCTGTGCTGATTTATTCCAGATGAGCACCTGACCTTTGCAGTCCAACCTGCTGAATTCCTTCTTCTGCAGCACCTTAATTCTGAGGGGATGCTCTGCAGCTGCAGAAGATGAGGGACACTGCTTATAGTCTGTCATAAAGAGTTCACAGCTTTCCAGGGGAAAGTCCTTAATTTCAATCACTCTTGGGTTTTAATACTTCATAATGGAGACAGTCTATCACTGGTGAAGCTTTTTCCTAATCTCCTGCTATTTCAGTGCTAAAGACAGTGTGGCTCTTAGAAAGAGGCTTCTGCTGGTATGGCTAAGACAGTTGATGATTTTTCAGCTTGTATGTGTTAAGATGAACAGCTTTTAATTTGTCATGGAAATTAGTCATTTAAAATAGATGTTTTCATAGTTAAGTGGACTCTCTCAGTGTGAATCACTGTGTGAAAAGCTACACAGAGCCAGCCTCACTTGGTGCTCTGTGTGAATCTGGAGCAACACTTCATCTAAGTCACTAAATTTAATTTAAATAAAGTAAATCCAGTGTGAATGAGTCTGGAATGAAGTCTCATGTTTTCAGACATCTGTGGTGGTTTCAGACCTGACTGGAAGCTGTTGTGAGACTGCCACTGGGTGATTTTAATGGCCCACAGGAGAGTGCCTCTATAAAAATGATGGAGTGGCACTACTCATTAGCTGCAAGCTCTGAAGGTGAAATAGATAAACTTCACAGCAAAAAAAAAAAAGAAAAGAAGATCTGTGAGCTGTTTGTAGGACATGTATATGCCATGCAGTTGAGGGGGAGAAAGCACCCACTGAATTGCCTGTCTGCATATATGGTGTGGGGCTGCTGTAGCTCCCACACTGCTTCTGCATCTGCCACGTGCTGCTTCCCAGCCCTTGGCACAAACTGCCTGTAGGCACAGAAGAGGTAACTGATTCAGATCCTAGACAGTTTGTCTTTTATTTAAGCAATGTTGGATCAGGTGAGATTTCAAGTAGAGTAAGTGATTTAGGAGCTGTGTGTGATTTTTTTGCATTTCCTCTAGATTGTATTGTCAGACCCCAGCACCTCAGGGACCACCACCTTTGGCAGAGGGGGTTAAGTTTCCTGTGCCAGGGCTTCAGGGCTGGAGAGTATTCTGGTGATGTGGCCTCTAACATCTGAGTGGTTCTCTGATGCTTATTAAATCTGTAACTTTCAATTTTCCTGATGTCCTATGATGTTCATGCAAAAGATTTCCCAGGTACTCTACACTGGGCAAGGTCATGGCACTGCCCTGGCCTCGTGCCTGGAAGATTTATAAGGATGGGGGATCTACTGAAGTCCAAGGGCCCAACTGACTACCAGGGATGGCACTGACAAAAGTAGCTGGTTATCAAACCAAGAGTATTCAAACTTCAGAAATTCAGGTATGCATTTGAAAATGTCTACTTTCACCTTATCTCTGCATAGTTTCATAGCTCCTGCTTGGCCAGATGGCAAGTTGGTTAGTAGCCCAAACAGCTCTGATGACTTTTGCCAAGAGCTTGCTAGCAAAGCAGTGTTTTGGATTTATATTCCTTTTTTCCTGCCCTTTCTGGATGCAGCAGCAGTAAGCTTGATAGCAAGGCAAAGCATAATCAGATGTCCTCTTTTCCATGAGCAAAACAGTGTTGCCAACTTGTTGGAGGGCTTCTGATTAGCAGATGCTGGCTAGGATGACTTGGACCTTGGAATACATTTTGGTTCCTTGTGCTCAATTGAAGAGGTATGGAAAACCCTGATGGCATTCAGCTCTGTTTATTTTAAATTTAACCTCTATTAATTTTTGTAAATGCTGCCCATTTACTTGTGGAAGAGTGTATTCTGAATTGCCTTAACATACTGGGCTTGACATTCCTGATACAAATGAGACTACCTCCCCTTCTAGTCAATGTCTATGAGGTAAGGATCTGGCATGAGCCAGTTTATAACTTGTTGATTTTCCTACAAAAATGAAAAGCTCTCTGATGGGGTCAGATAAACATGGTCTTTCTGGAAATGTTCCTTCACGGAGATCATAGGTTCTTCCCCAACACTTGGGTTGCTGAAATCAGAAATGCTTCAGCTGGAGTAGACTGCGTGGACTAGGCTGGAGCTGGTTCATTGTTACGCTGTGCTCAGCAAAGGCCTCAAAAACTTACATTTCTGAAAAATGAGGTGTTGCTGTATATTCCTCTGCACTTGATGTGGTATGTGTTGGTGATGAGACTCCTAACCTTCAGCACAGTTGAGTTAATGACAGGGGTCTAGAGTAAGAGTAAGGTTTGACTCTGTTACTGGTGTTGACCATGCTTTGGAGTCCCTCCTTTGGCACCTGGCTGGTCATCCGGAGAAAAGATGGAAAGATACAAGTTGTCTTCTCATACAGGGTTGCTTGGCACAAACGTTGAACCCTTACAGGCTGGGGTGCCTGAGGATTTCCACAAGAGATAGGCAAGCACTGAGGGTCAGCTTTTGGCTGGGTTTTCTCTGTTTCAGTATTAAATTCCAGGCCTGGTGCTAAGGTAAGGAGCTCCAGGGAAATCACTGTTCTTGATATTCTTCCCCCTCCACTAAGAAATTAAAAGGCTCTTGAAGCTTCTGATCCTGCAAATGAGAGCACTGCTGGGAATTTGAGTGCATCATTGGCTTTATTAGAGCTAGTCCTGATCGTAATTGGCTTAGGTGTGTTAGTGTTTGTGAAGGGTGGTTTCAATCCCATAAACTGTCATGCAGAGGGAGAGGGCTTCCCAAGCATTTTGAGAGGTAGGAAGGACCAACTAACAAGTGCATCTCTAAGTCATTTAGAAGCCTGTAATCTTGCTTCAGTGTTAGCACACCTTCAGAAGAGTGAGATTCCCATGCATGGTGTCTGACAACATTCAAATCAGGATGCCATTAAATGCAATTGGGAGGAGCTGGGTGAAAATGTTGGCTCAAACTACATAAACTTAATTCAGTCTGGGTATTGCTGACATAAATATGGTTGATGACAGTCTCTACAGCTGTCGGTGCATTTACCCCAGTGAAAAAACAGCATGACAGGGCTACATCTGGTATCTGTCGTGAGTCACGTTGCTTAATTTTTTCATGTCAGGATTTTTTTTTCACTTTTATTTTAGTTTGTTATGCCCAGCATTTCAACATATGTCATTTACTTTTCCTTGGATGATGATGTGGTCCAAAGTGATTCTGAAGTGTGAAGTATAGCAAAAACAGATAACCCGGAAGAATCAGAATATCTTAGTCATTGCGTTGTTTCTTGGGACTTATGTGGGCTGGAATAAAACAGGTGTTTATTCCATTTTGATAAGGAAATGTCAGCTTTAGCCTATGAATACAATGAAATCAATAAGCTCAACAAAGCCATGAATGGGAGAGCTGGCTGAATAAGCAGAGGGTTGAATCCCACAGCTCCATTTGCAAAATAATAGCTGCTCTCACTCTACAACTGCCAGGACAAGATTGTATTCTGGGTGTTGCCAGGGTGCGGGAAGGCTGGTAACTGCTGGAGCATGCAGCAGCAAACCAGCTGATATCAGGCAACCAGGTAGCTCAGGTAAAGACCTCTGAAATGCAGAGGTTACTTCAAAGCTAATGCCAACTTCAAGGCATTATGGGTAATTTTATATGGGAGGAGGCCAAAATGCTTCACAGATGTCTTCTCCAATGCTTTGTGTCCCTCTAAAGCTATTTTAAAAGTTTTTTTAAGACATTCATTTAAAGCTTCCTAGAAAATCCACAGGTAATTTCTGAGTAATGGATGTTGATAGCATTAATCTCTTGAGCTGTTCCCCCCTAAAAGAGGACATGACTCATCTCTGGATTTTTCCAGGGCTGGTATGTCTCAAGGAAGGAAAGGCTGGCTACAAGCTCTGCCAGCCAGCTGGGGGACCCAAAGAGCATAAGCAAAGAACAAGGCTGGCTCTGAGCATCAGTGAAGGTTGTTTTCAGGTTTGAGGGAAAGGGTTCATTTGTCTTATGCTGGTTGTTGAGCAGCTCCACAATCCTGGAACCTCTCTGTTAGGCAGTAGGGACAGGAGGTGAAAAGCTCAGGTGGGATTTCTTTTAAGGAAGAAGCAACTGCTGGTATCAGGTTCATGGGTCAGTTTTGAAGAATGAGCAGATGTTTGTGGCACTTCATGTGACCCAACCGGTTCAGCCATCCATGTAATAGTAATAATGTGGCTTCATGTAAGAGAAACCTCTCTGAGCTGGTTATGGGAGGCCTGACCTACTGTTAGGGAACTTGTTACAGGTAAAATGCAATTGCTTAAGATGATACTTGAGCTGCTGGGCAACACAACAGCTGAGGTCTGACTTGTATCCTTTGGTGACAGAACATGTTATGAACTCAGCAGGGCTCTCTGATAAAGATGGATGCTGTGGGCAGCAAGAGTGCTTGTGACGGGCATCTCCAGGCCTCCATTTAGCAGGAGAAAACACTTTTCAAATCAGCCATTACTCTTGGCCTTTCTTTATCCGTGTTTGGTTTCTCTTCATGGCCACTGTCCTTGTTTGTGCTGTGGTTTTGCCTGTCTTGCTATGCCAAGTGTATCAGCCAGCGGGTCAAAGAGGTGGTGAAGACTCCCCAGAGAGGGTACAGCTCTTCGGCATGGTGGGGTATGTGAAGAGAGGGTGTTTCAGACCCTGGCACTTGGTCCATCCCACATACAGATCTGAGCACTGTGGTGATTTTCTTCCTAGTGTAGTAAGCTCAGGCAATTTCAGGCAAACTACTCTCCTGAAGTGCACAGGGGGCATTTTGATGAGAGGGGTATTATGGTATGGCAGTCAACCCTCTCTGTTTACAGTATGACCTTGTCTCAGAAATTTTCTTTGACGTTCACACAGCATCTTCAAAGTGTGTGTATAACTTCTTCGTTGTGCTCTCGTGTTCCCCCCTCTTCTTCTCCTTTGATAAAACTACTGTGGAGTCTAGGTTGCATCCTGTGTTTGCATTCATGAGCTTCACACTCTTGTTACTCCATGGATACACACAGTGTTATTCTGGTTCACCCTTGTGCAACTGGAAACAGAATCAACCCTTTTTATCTATTGCTGGGTTATGATACTCCTGGCAAAATAATCTGTTTATTTTTTTAAAATGCTGCTGTTCAGGGCAAAATTCTGGGATTTTTTTTGTTTTTTATTTTGTTTCTTTCTTTCTTGAAAGCTCTGGGGACAGAAAGTATGGACTGTGCAGAGCTTCTAGAAACAGCAGCAGGATGTGAACAGCTCCTGCCTGCTGCACAGAGGGCACTCAGCAATATGCCTCCTGACACACGGTGACTTTCTGCCTTTCCAAACCTGTGCCGCATGGGGCCAGCGCCCAGGTGAGCAGATCTGCACAGCCACCAGGCTTTGGCAGCTACTGACCGCAGCGGCGAATTTGCTGAGTTTATTGACCAGTTGGAGATGCTGCCTTGTTCCTTGCCACCATGTGGTGTCCTTTCTATTGACTGGTGGGGCCTGTGTGCACAGCACGAGGGACCAGCCCTGCTGTGAGTGTCAGATTACATATGCCTCGAGTTTCATTTTTCAGAGCGGGAAGAACAGGTTTCATATGGGATCTTCTTAGTTTCTGGTTCTTCTATTCCCAGTTCTGTGGGAGTGTGCAGTGTTGTTACATGTACTATTTCATCTGTCACTTCTCATGTGATGTGTTCACATGCCTCCAGAAGTGACATGCTTGGGGAGCACACTCATAGCAGGGTTATGAAACACGGCTGAGTAGATCAGATGCCTCAGTGTTCATGTGATGCCATGTTTGCTTTTCTTCCAGCTCCTTCACTGCTACGCATTAGTCCAAAGACATTTCCTGTTGCTTTCCCCAGACGTGCAGCACGCTTGCATCTAGAGTTGGGGGGGATTTCTTTGCCTTTTGTAAATTTGCTAGCCATTTTCCCTTTCAGAAGGACTGTTGGAGGCTGGATAAAACAGTAATGCCAAGGACTGTTATGATGAGGAGCTATTACAGCTCCAAAATTATTTTCTGACGTTAATATATTTTAACTTCATTCTAATTTCATTCCACCTTCTTCTTCTTTGCCTCTTTTTTTATCATCTGCCCTCTTTTTATTATCTCAAATATTCTCCTTACACAGCGGAATGCATGTGATCTCATCACAAAGCCAGTTTCTTTTGGGCAGTAGAGTATTAAGATTTCCCTCTGCATCTGCAGTAATAATGTAATTAAATAAAGTAGTAATAATAATTCTGATGTTTTGCTGTGGTAATATGATGACCGCTGCTAGTGTGATCAATATGGGCATGTCTCCTGCCACTGGTAAATATCTGCAATTAACATAGAGCTCTCTTCATTACACTTTTAAAAAGATTCGTTTTTTAAAATATATTTTTAAAATTGCATTTTTAGGAAGTACATAAAGAGCTGCTAGAAAACTTTCTGTACCTGGAACTTCATATTACCTTACTCTACCCATGAAAATTGAATTCCAGCCAGGTTCTTTCTTTCTGTCATGCTTGGACCTCTGTGGCATGAGGTCTCAGGCACCAACATGCTGAAACGTGTAATGAACAGCCATTACTTATGAATGGCCTAGATGGCTTTCTGTCACCAGAAGCATAAGTCTTTCATGTTTCATATGCTTCTCTGGGGATGATGGGCTGGAGTGACCTCAGGCAGCATGTACACTTTGCTGCTGAAAAGGTAATTAAAAACAAGAACTGGTAAACAGGGCTATGGCCTGCTCTCAGTCACAAGGGAAAACAACCACCACTTCCATGTTAGACTTCTTCCTGGATAGAGAGACTATGCACAAGCTTGAGCTCAGCATCTGTTGCTGAATCTGCAGACATCACCAGCAAAGGTCACCTCCTTGCTCTCTGCGGAGACAGAGAAAGAGGTAGGTGGTGGGACACAGGAGACATGGGCCTCTGCTTCAAGAGAGGTAGGGCTCTCAGCTCCCATGGGAACAGCAGGAGTCCAGTACCACTGTATGCAGAGGCACTGCAGTCGTGCATTTGCCTGGGTCGGATTCCCAAAGATGCTGAATCCAAAGGGTGCCCATCAGTCTCCCTGGGCGCTTTTGTGGCTTAGCAGCCTTTCAGAAAAAAGCCAACAAGAGGGGTGAAAGGCCTACATGTTGTTTTCTTTCCTGGAGGGCAGATGAGTGTGACTCTGCATGGGAGGGGAAGCACACACTTCAGTGGGGTTGTTGGAACAGGCAGCAGGAGCCCAGGCAGCTGTCTGGCACCCACCTTCCTCCTGCCCCCAATCCTCCACCTGAGTGCCAGTGCTGTGAAAGTGGCAGTCTGGCCCTGTAATTAAATCGCAGCAACTGTGCAGTGTTCAAGAGCCCGTCCTCCCAGCCCATCAAAAACCCATCACTCAAGAGAGATCCTATTAATTGCCCGTGGAGATAAGCAAGAGGCATATGCAGCAAGGCGTGTCGAGCTTGCTGCTCCCAGCCCACTGAAATTTCCTTCCAAAAGGCTGCATTTAGTCGAGCCGATGTGTGGGGCCAGCGAGGACTCGGAGCTGTAATTTGCACCTCCTAGCATGATTCAGTGGTAATGGGATGAAATGTTATGGCAGGGTATTGACCTCTAGCTGCCACAGTTGCTCTGGCATTGGGAGTAAACAAATGTTAACATGGGGGCGGTGATTCTCTCATAAACAGGCAGCAGGGATGCTCGGATGCTGTTTTGTGACAATTAATAGATCACACTGAAAACAACAGATGCTGATTTCAATAAAATAATAGCATTTCAGGCAATAGTTTTCTGCAACTTCAAAGAGCTTTGCAGGCCAGAATAAATAAACTGGTGTTAGTGTGGGTTGTTGCTGCACAGCACAGCAATACACTTGTTTCATTCCTGGCTTTGGGTTTAGCCTGTTCTTCGCTTCTGTTAATGGCAAACTTTCCACAAAGGTAGTTTAAAAACAAACCTGTTGTATTGGGTTTTAGGAATGGGCAGTACTTTGAATGACAGGAGGTTTGAGGTGCATTATCTTATCAGTTATTTAGTAACCTGCCTGGTGGACAGCCCAGTGTGGTGCTGGGCACAATGTACTTATCTGCAATTAATAGAGAGATCTTTTCAAGTCCTTGCAGTTGGAGAGCGCTGATTGTTCCTGCCTTCTGGCTCCGTCTGCAATCTCGGCACCGCTCTCAGCTGGGTGAATTTGTCTACTGAAATTGTTCCCTTCCCTGATTCACTCTTCCAAGATCTCTAAACCTCAGACATTCCCTGAAGAGCAACGAAATGCTGACATGCAACATTTAACAGGACAGTGGACTGGAGAATACAGAATGAGAAATTCTGATATTTTCTTTCCTGGTAGGAACATGGCAGCAGGTATCTCTTTCTCAATTTCTATTCTTATATTAAATTGGGGAAAGGAACAGAAAACCTGTTCTTTGGGGTTAGGCTCTAAACACACTGCAGGCTGAACAACTGTTTGGTAATTAAGCTGGTACAAAAGGCTGGTGGAAGACAAACAGTTGTAAAGCTGTGTATTACTGCAGGAAAAGAAAAGCATCAGTAAATGTTTCCTTTTCCATGCACCATCTTACTCATCTTGATGGTGTGGGAGCGCTCTGTCCTCAGCATTGTTACTAAGTCTCCGCTTTCCAGGAAATGCCTTCTCCTCCCATATCTGGTCTGCAATGCAAACATTCCCCATACATGAATAGAGGACTTGGTAAGATGTTTTGGGTCAAAAAGTAAAGCTTTTTGTTAATACAAGCTCTACATTCTGCAGTTCCTTTTCCTGGCAGTGAGGTAGATTTCATGTCCCTCCCTGGGGAAGCTGTTCCAGATCCTCACTTCTCCAAGGGTCAGAGATGTTTTCCCCATTTTTCCTGTGTGGGTGCTATGTCCTTCTTTCCTTAAATGGTTGTGATTTATGAGCTGGTGTGAGATCAAAATGAACTCACTACCCTCCATTCAGTGCTTTGAAATGTCTGACACTCCTTGTGTAGCGACATCTCTGTTGTTTTTTTCCACTGAAAGATCTTTCATTATTTGTCCCAGTTTCCTCCAGAAGCTGTGACCCGCTTTGTTAGTTGGGCAGCCCTCATTCCGTATGGAGGGAGTGCTCCTCCGCTGCAGCAGCAGCAGCAGCAGCAGCAGCAGCTTTACTGGCTTTGGGAAAATAAGAGGCTCGAGCGTTTTCAGAGACCTGCAGATGGCACTGCCTTATTGGGCTATTTGAGCGCCTGTTCCGTCTCCCTGCGGTGGGCTCTCTATAATCTTCAGTCAAAAAGGCTCTTCTTGCACCTGGAGTAAATGGTTCAAAAGCTCTGGCCGTGGGATGTTTCTAGTTAACAATGAAAAATAACATGGAAATTGCTAGGCACCTTTCCCCTTACTCCTCTTCAGGTGGTTTTGTTTTCTAGACTCCTGTTCTTTTTGAGGTTTATCTTCAAATGGTTTTCAGCAACTTTGCTGTACAGCTGGTTTTTCTCCCCCTGACATTTCTCGGTGCCAATTAAGAATCAAATTGGCTGCAGTGCTGTTACCTTTTATTAATAGGACCTTGCTAGCCGGGACCAGGGGAGGGAGTTTTTTTGTCACCAGTGGTTCCTGGGAGATTTGCCCCCTCCTGGGGCAGAGGTGCAGATATTTGTAAAGAAATATCAGCATCAAGGATGTAGCAGTGTTTCTTGTGTTTCTCATCTCTTTCCTAATGCTGCAGTCGCTTTGTTTGCACGTACTGTTTGGTTCCCAGAGCTTTTCTTGAAGGCTTGCAAGGTTAGGGGGCCGTACCTTCCCTATTATGCAAAGACAGCACTGCTGGTTCTCCAGCACCCTTTTTGACTCTTATCCCAGGACTTTTTACATCTTCCAGCCCATTTTTCGTTGTCTTCTGTCCTACGCTGGCTGCAACGCAGCCAGCATGTGACTTGTTCAAAACCTGCTGATACTGCAAATTGCTGACAAGCAAATGGAGGTCTATTTTCTATGATTGCTCTCCCTGGGATTTCATGGCGGGCAAAACGATTTGTTTGCTGTTGCAGTGTTTAACGGAGGCAGCAGCCATCGTGTGTGAGGGATCTGCCATATTTCCCAAGAGTCAAAATAAAATTCAGCCATGGCAAGGTGTTCTCAGTTGCTCCCTGTACATAAATCCCCTGCTACCTTGCTTCAAGGTCAATCAGGTATTTCATGCCTCATAAGTGGCTCGCTTTGTTGAGAGACTGGGAAGTAATGCTGCCCAGACATATTGAATCTCTGATTCCACTGCTTATATTTCTTCTGCATGGAAGCGCTTGAGTTCTGCTTTGCTTCATGGCTAACATGACTAATCGCTAGGCACACTAGTGGTTCTGGACAGGCTGCTTTTGGGATAACGGCCCCACAGCTGTTTGCGGGGAACTCCATTTTGTGGTGGCAGGTGGAGAGCTGCTGCCCATGTGGCGAGGTCTTTCTGTGTCTCTCTGCCGGGCATGGAACGGAAGTTTGAAATGCCCCATCTCCCCAAGCACTGCTCACACTCTTCACTTGGAGTATTTGAAAGGAAAGTTTTATGACTGCTGCCAGCAGACTTGACTGAGCTGGCTTTTACCTTGAGAAGTTCATCTGCCGCATGTACGGCAAACTTTCTGGCTTTGACACTGCAGTGCTTCATTTCTAAGTGTGTTTTCAGGATGGCTTTGTACATTTGTTCATACGTGTGGAGATAGACATGACATTTTCTTTTTGATCACTTGTCTCTGTGAGCTGGGATGCACAATGTACAGACCTCAGGTTGGGAGCAAAAGCAAACTAAATCCGTGGGCCTTGAAGAAAAGCCTGAAAGACAATGAATGGTTCAAAATCCAGAAGGCAGTCAGGTGTGAACTCAGAAATAATATTTTGGTCTGAATGTAGTTCTGATCATACACTAAGGCAGGTGTCACATGCTCGTGACTACACATTGCAACAATGTGAGGGAACATAGTCAGTCTGGGTTCCTGGCTCTGGTGCCCCAGAGTACAGAAGCTTTGGGAAATTAAGCTGTACATCAGATCTGCCTGATGAGATTAATTAGCAAAACTATCATTCATGTTACAGTATCAGTAGCATCAAATTATTTTAAAAATGATGTGGGTCTCTTATGTTTTTGTTATTAGAACTGGTCAGGAATTAGAAGTTAGGTGGCTCTTAAATAACTGTGCTTTGTTTCAAAGACTTCATATATCTTTTACAAATTTAGGTGGATAGTACCTGTGTGTCCCTGCCACAGTGACTACAGGATATAGGATCTGTGTTCTTTGGTATGGCGATAACAGAACTTTCTGCAGTGAAAGGAACCACATCCAGAATTATTATTATTATTTAAAAATCCTTAAAATGGTTTTTTCTCTTATCCCCAACTCTCTGAATTTTGAAAAAAACTAACCCATTAGAGCTGAAATCCCCTTTCTTCATCTAAACAGAAAGGCTGCCTTGTACAGCAACTTTCAGAGAAGACTTCAGCCTGAATGGGGGTAGTCTCATAGAGCGAATGACCAAACCTGGACATCATCATATAGTGGGAAAATTTTGGGGAACAGTGGTTATCAGTGAAAACTGCTTACAGTTGTGTGGGATCAAGAATTGGAGTACTTTTTAGTTACTTGAGTCTTTGAAAGAAACCCCTTCAAATACTTTTGTTGTCTTATTTTTGAGAACTTCTGAACATTAGAATCTAGAGGTAGAGAGAGGATGGGTAATAGGTGAAAGACATCCAGAAATATGACCTTGTGGAAATAGGTATTATGTGGTCTTCATGCCATCAGTACTGCCGCTCTCCTGACACTAACCTTGTTTGTTCCATCTTTATCTGTGCATGATGCAGGGCCAGGTCTTTTTGCATTTTCTGGTTCAATATGTATGTGTAAAACTGTAGAAATTCAAGGTGCTTCCCACTGCGCCTCATTGTCCTTTTTAAGTGGGTCATGGATTAGGGATAGAATCGGCAATATCTGGAGCTCTACAGGTACTGTTAAGACAAGGCTGATAGGAGTTTCTGAGACAGGATCAGGGTTGTCCTTGTATAGATTTTGCTGTTACTTTCATAATTGCTCTGTAGTTATTACAAAGAAGCCATAACATTAATTTGTAAAAGCCTGGTAACCTGAAGAGCTGAGTGATGCAGGTTTGCGGCAACCCTGGAGCAGTGGGAGCCAAGAGTTACTGATCCAGACATCCCAGTGGCACAGGTCCCCTTTTCATCAACGACAAATTGATTTCAGAGAGTCTGTGGCTTCTTCATCACAAGTGCACAGATGTCTGTTTGGCGCTCTTGTACGGCCACTTTGTGCCTGGTTTAGAAGCTCTTCTCTTTAGGCTGTTAGTGTAAGCTGTAGAGAGAGGATCCTTCAGAAGGCAATTTGGGGCTGTGTTTAATTTTCAGAAAGAAGCTAATTTCTGTTAGCGTACAATGGAAGCAGCCTAAGGGAAAGCAGCAGCAGCAGGCTGAGTGAATGATCCCCAGAACAAACTTCTCCTGCTCTTTGTTGTATTAGTTTTCCATGAGTTTTCTATGAACTTTCAAGAACAGCCTTGCTGCTGAAGGATGGAACAGTCTCTGACTGGGTTTCAGGTCAGTGTACTCGGGTTTTATAGTTTTGTTCAATGTTTTGCTGCCAGGGAGCACTTCAGATCCTACTCAAAGCAGAATTCAGTCCAAATCATAACAATCCTTCCTTCACATAGGTATCAGTGACCTCTGCTGGTCCCAACAACTGATGTGGACTTTCTGGAGCTGCCTTTAAGTGTTGGCCCCAAAGCTACACAGATGCTGGGATCTATCCTTAGCCTAGTCCCTTCTCATGTTCATTAAACTCCTTTATCTAAGTGGACAGCTTCAGAAAGCGTCACTGCTAAAAGCCCTTCAAAAATGTGTGTTGGGGTGTGTGCCCATGGCTTCCAGCAGTGGCAGAGGCACTGGGTGTCCCTCATGGCATTGTTGGGAGTTCAGCAAAGCTTCCACCTCTTCTTTTTCAGGAACTGAAAACTTGGGCAAATAACCAAGCATAAAGAAGCTCAATTCTTGTTTTTTCTTGGCATTTTCCAGCTCAAGTTGAACTACATCTGAGGAAAGTGTGTCACATACTGCTAGTGTCATAGGTGGGTAGAGTTTGCTTGTAGTGGGAGCAATGCTGACTTAAAGCTTTTGTCCCAGTCTAGAACTTCTTCCTTAATTAAATGTTGTTAAACGACTGTTGAGATCTTTAAAGGCAACTCCTGTTTGTAAGACACATTTGCTGTAGTGTAAGATTCCCAAGTACAGCAAAACTCACTGTAGGCAGGTCTTCCTTAACATAGCAAAAAGTCTTGTTCTTCTTAAAAACCTTCCATTACTGTCTAACTGCACTGGAAAAAAAAATAAAATCTCTCTCTTAAAAATTTGCAGAGTATTTTAGAAGAATACTGTGTCATTTATAATGCTGTGAAAGCCCTATTATTGACTCATGGATACTCTCCATTAAAATATTAAATTATAGTGGCTATCTAAAAGATCAGTAGGAGAGATGCATTAACTCAGGGTATTTAGATGGGTCACTGTAACTAGTTACTGTGGTGGGTCACTGTAATCCTGATACTGTCACATGGTTCTTACTGACAGCAATTTGGCTCTCACACGAACGGAAAGTAAAATTTCAGCATTTCCAAAACTCTGAGCCCCTGGGAATTTTACCAGGCTTAGTGAGTTCAAAAGTTGGCATCTGTTGTTCCTAATTATTCCATAATAATTAGTGATGCAAATCCCACTTGGGGAGGATCTTCCCCGTGCTTTTAGAACCTAACAACAGAAGACAGAGCCCTTGGAGCTGAGGTTCAGTGCTCAGTGAGGTGATTATGCAGTTATGCTGGTAAGGATTAGAAAGAGTGAGCCAGCTGCATCTGCCACTCCTGATAACACAAAAAATGATACTTTCTACTTGGAGTGATTTTTCAAGACAAAATGCAGAGTATTATCTGATGCATCAGTGATCTACAGCTGAGCAAGTCTATATAGACTAAATAAATGATAGCTTTTGTTTCTAAATACCCAGCTCCCTCCCCCCCAAAAACATTTAATGTTTTACCTTTAAACCAGCTAACTAATTAGAATGGTTTCAGATTAAATTCATTTCTAGTTAGTTTACAAATTTCCTCTGATTAATTCTGTTCTTGATGATTTTATCTCACACAACGTCTGTCAACCCTGGCTGTGAGAGAGGATCTGGGCCATCTGATTTCAATCTTTTCTGCAAATATTTATCTCAACTTGAACATTTTTCTTGTAAGATAGAAAATTATCTCTTTTTGTACAGCTACAGTAATTACAGTATACCTCGAGAGATTGTAAATCATTCAGAAAAGGATGTGTACTGTCTAGCAGCAGTTATCCCTAGACAGTGCAGAGTCAGAATAACATGAGTAACACTGAAAGGCCGTGTGTTTTGGATCAAGAAACACAGGAATGTTGTGCTTCCATTCTTCCTCTTCCCTAGAAGAGGTGAATGATTTTGCACTGCAACTTCGGATGGGTATCTGCACTATAGTTACTATACACACCCAAAATGAGAAGACCAACGAGAGACATCATCTTTGACTTGGTGAAGTTACTGGAAAAGTAAGCTTGCCATTGCCTTTGGTGGCTTTTGGGCCATCCCTGCACAAGACCACCACACAAGGGGCTTTCTCCATTCTTTGTGACTTAAGATTTTGGAATACCTCTGATTCTTCATGCAGAAAGCAAGCAGGGCATTGAGCTTTTTCACTTGGATCCTGAGCAAGCTACCAGAGCGGTGATGTGATCGGAGTCCTTTGCCTGAATGTTGCACAGAATTCAGCTTTCCTACCTGCCTGCATCAGCCCAGGCTCAGTATCTTGGTTTGTTATGTAGCAGGCAAGTCCATTGGCTGGTGCTGCTTCTCTGCACCTTGCTGGTTTTGACCAGGTATTTCATTCAGGACCTGAGGAATTCAGACAACAATACTCACTGTTCAGAGTTTTAGTGGTAAATAACAGGTGCAATTTCAATGAGTCAACATTTGCTGAGAATAGCAAAATGTGATCAGGAAATCCCTGACCTGATCTAAACCTTAGCAAAGTTTTGGTCAGTGTGTAAATTTTCTTCAGAGCAGAGTTGTAAATCATCGCCTTAGTACAGACATTGAAAAATTCTGCTCTCCTAATGCAGAAACAGTGCTGCCATCTCTTCCAATCCATTTTCATCAGCCTCCTCATAGTAATTTTTGCTTTAAAACTCCTAAAATTCATGTTAATTTTCGCTTTGTTTCTGTCTGGGGCAGGGGGGAGGAGGGTGGTGTTTGTTTGTTGGCTTGGGAGTTTGGTTTTTCCTTTTAGGTTGTTTTTTTTTTAAGCAATTTTTTACCCTTACAACTAAAGAGGAAAAAGTTTAAAAGGCAGTTCAATTAAAGAGGAACAAAACCTCAAGTACAAACAAAAAGAACAAATACAAACTCTCCCACTGGATTTTTCAGCCAATTTCAGCCAGCTTTAAAACATTTAAATGTAGATACAGATGTTAGGCTATGTGGGCTGCATCCTCATACCTCCTGTTGGAGTCAGAGTAGGAGTTGGATGATAGTGTACTTTAGATGACTGTGTACAGTATGTAACCTGCATCATCTACCTCTTACCAGACTGATGTTTTATTTCCATGTGTAAATACTGTGATGTCTTCCATGTCTTTGCTGTTCTTGCTTGCTGCTGGCTGTTTTGGTTGCACAATTAATTGCAGATGTGTTCATTAAAAGGGGATTTTTCTTTCAAGCTACGTGGTCCAGCCTTCACTCTCCCCTGCTGTTGTTGCAGTTAAGTGCCCTTCCACAATTAACCATTAAGCAGGGATGTAAATTAAGCTGCTGGACTGGCCGATAAATGAAACTGTCACGTGTGTAATTGCTAGGCAAAGTGGCTACAATTTTAACTATTTTCATTGGCCTATTATTGCAGCTTTCTATTGCTAAGATAATAAATCATTGTTTGTGTAGAAAGAGGTATGTACCATAGGGGAGAGAGGGAGAACTATTGCATAAAGAATAAGGTAGGGTGTTGGGAGACTTTTAAACAGTGATTTTGTATAGGAGGGCTTTGGCAAGACCCTAGGTCCATTGTATGTTAGAAAATAGTGGTTTAAACGAGATGCAGTGCTGTGCTGTATGCTTTGCCAGTGTGTGTGGGCAGTGTGCTTGAAGGAGGTGCTGTGAGCCGAGCATGGGGTGTAGGCAGGCCAGGGAAGCACTGGACTGGTGCTCTGCCAATGCCCATTCCCTGGCGGTGCCTGAGAGTGGCTCCACGTGAAGCCATCCTCTGGCTCACCTGCTTGACTGTGAGCCTATTTCAGGGATGATATCTCAGCATGTGGATATGCCATAGTTCACTCAGGGATTTGCACTGGGACATAAGGCAGTGCCATGATATAAAACACAGCAAATAACTTTAAAAAGTGTTGGCAAACTTTCTTCCCCCCCACCCCGGCCCAAAACAATTCTTCCTTAATGTTTGGTTCTGCTTAAAAGAGGGTCTGGGTGTATTTGATCATTTCCTTTCTCATATGATGTCCAAGAGACTTCCTCATGTGCCAGGTGACTAAAACATGTCTTTCACTTAGAAGTGAAATGAGAACAGTTTGGTACATGCTTTCGGTGCATTTTTTCGGACTGTCCAGTGTAACTTCAGCCCGTCTGTTATTGTGCAGGTTTTTGGAGCACTCAGTAGTACTTACCCAGTATATATCAACTGGATGTTTTGATTAGGTAAAACTTCCAATTGGGGAAAATCCAAGATTAGACATTCAAGTTTTATTAACTGTGCCTACAGCAGAAAGCCATCAGAGTTTCAAATAGGTCTCAAGAGCCCAAGAAGCTATAAATCATTCAAGCTCGTTAGAAAGCTGCTTAAACTCTTTTGTTTACTATCCTAAAATTCTTTATTATGCAGTATTTTATCCTATATATAAAGCCCCTACAACTCCTAATTGTTATGAAAAACAAATGTGGATCTTTGTAATTGTTTGGTCTCTTTTCATGGAGGAAACTTTTGTTGTATCACATGAAGGATATACAAGACTAAAAAAAAACCCCACCCCAAACCAAGACATCAACTTTGAGCATTTTTATTACAAAGTTTCTGAGGATATTTAATCTCTCAAAGAGATGATGGGCAAGTGGTGGAAGCCCTGTCTTTATGTAAAGTACACTGCTGTAAGGAGTTTCCAGTGGGTCAGTCAGACATACTGTCTGCTTCTAAAAATACTGATGTCAGTGTCTCTCTTTACCCTAAAACTTACCAGTAGCATTGACAAAGATACCCTATCCTGGACTTAAATTTCCACTTTTAATTGGAGAATATGACACACTGAAGGCTCTGAACAGGTCCTGTGCAGTGGCAGATCCAATTCAATATTAGCGAGGTGTTTGGTCTTTCTGCAATTTCCCAATATTGCAATTTTCCCAGAAATATTAGCAGATAAAGATAAAGCAATTTTAGCTATTCCTCAGTGGCATCCTCTGTACTGATTTCAGGCTCTTCTTGAAATGCTAATATATCATCCTCACTGCTGTATTCTTGCAGCCTGTTCCCCGAAGGGGATTCGGATTGCCTTCTTAGTAGCAGATTATTTCCTGATCACATTTCTCATATTAGGGAATCCATGTATTCAGCAAGAGACCAGAGCACGATGATCATTTTACAATTTAGCTTTATCTAGTCATCTATTAGCAAGTCATATGATATTTCAAGTTGTTTTAGCTTTGATGAGGGAAAGAGCTCACCAAGTCATTAATCACTCTGTAGTTTGTATACAAAGCAAATCGGTGCCTCGAGGCATCTAAATAAAATACTGTCTCTTTGCCTAAACCCCAGATATTCTTGCTATCAAGGGCGCTGGAGGATGTTTACAGATGCATTTGTGTGTCTACTTTGCTGGACCATTTAATGCTAATCTAGTGTTAGATTACCTTTCTGAAACTGCTAATAAAATCTGTTACATTGCTGTGTTTAGCTGAGGCCCCGGGGCTTCAGAGATGAGATTCCTATCCACTGACAAAATGTGGCTGGGTGAAAACTCAAAGCAGATACTTTTCTGCATCAGGTGTGAAACACACTTGCATCCTAATCCTGTCAAATGATATGGTAACGGAGATGTATGTAAAAGGTTTGTTTATTCCACAGAAGAGATTTCATCTGGGCATAAGGGCAGGGGAAATATATATCCTATATATTGCTCTATGCAATTGCAAGAAGACCAAAGTGGATGCAAAATGCTGTTTGGCACCCAGGGAATGCAGACTTTAAGGTCTGTACAGAGTGGTGAAGGCTTAAACCCTATTTGTCTTCTCAGCACTACTAGTCTTGCTGCTGCAAACAGTTCAGTGAATTCAAGCACACCATATACACCTCAGTGAAGAGGGGCTTGGTAAAGTATTTTCAGCTGGCATAAATCCGTATCATTCTTGTGTCCCAAGGTAATTATGGCTGTTAAACTTTTGGGGCAAGTGCTGCAAGTGTTGGTGAGTAAAATGGGCCCTGGAGAGCATCTCTCCATATGGCAGCATGACTGGAAGACTGAGATTTTTCCAAGACTAATGTGACCCATCAGAGTCTTGTGTTCATGTTATTGATGGAGTTACTCTATTGCATTTATTGCCCTAATGCCTTCCCTTTTAACAAATGGCAAACTGTATTTTACAGCCATTAGTATTCTTGGAAGATTCCCCTGGAAAACATTTCAAATTCCTTTGTGTAGGGTGCCTTTGGGGGTCTTTAATGTTTTGGATGGATAGTGCTGGCTAGCACCCAATAGGAACACAATTTGGAAGAAAACTTGAGTTTGATTTTTCCACAGCATTATATTTTGTGCAGCCCTTGAAATCTGGGCACAGAGAGTAGGAGATAAAACACCTTCCATACAGAAATTCAAGACACCAGACCAGCTTTGCTCTCTCTGTAGAGCCACCCAAAACTGGAAACCAGCAGGAAATAAAGCCTTCTTTTCTGCTTTCCAAGTAGTGAATCAAATTCCCTCTACTTCAGGTGGCAGCAGATGAGCTACTCATCCAGATTTCCTTTACAATCACTGCTAAGAAACAGGCATTTCTAGAGCATGATTCATCTGATCTGCCTCAGATGTCTGCATTAGGAGGAGGTGGGATGCACTGCTTCTCTCTGCCACCTGCGGAGGGAGGCTCTCCATGTCTAGTTCAGGGGTAGGCGTCTAATGTTAGCTGACAGAGATCCTAGACCATATGTTCAGCCCCTTCCCCTGACGATCTTAGTTGGCCCATCTAGAGGAAAAGGCCTCTTCTGAGTCAGACTGTGTGTGGTTTTTTGGCAGCTGAGCAGTGCAAAACACCAAAAGCTCAGTGCAGGGATGTAATTTGTCCTTCAGTGTAGACCAGGCAATTCCCAGATTAAAATCTACACATTTCCAAGGCTTGCTTCCATTGGAAGAAATGCTCAGTGTTGGTCTTCCACCAGGAGTGCTGAGCTCTGCAAGGGGTGAATTAACCTTTGCTGAAGTGGGACTCCAGAACTGGTAGAATGTTGTTTTCCTTTGGCTACTTCTAAAAGGAGATGGCAGTTTCTTTTCAGAAGCAATTGTGAAAAGTTGAGGCTCGATCCCCACTTGTTTGCCCTTAGTGCAGCAAGGACTGGCTCTGCACATGACAGCGTTCTGCCATACCTTTTGCTTTAGCTGCCTACTCCCACTCTTGGGACATTTTGTCTGGGTGGCCAGATGTTCAGACCTACCCCTCACTGTGGGTAGTGAGGGGTAGGTCTGGGAGAAATATAATGGGAGAAAAATAAGGAATTACTCAGACACCGACTGAAAGGAAAAGGAAAGCCATCCAGGGGGATCTTGACAGGCTGGAAAGATGGTCCCGGGGGAACCTAATGAGGTTCAACACTGCCAACTGTAAGGTGTTGCACTTGGGTCGGAAGAATCCCAGACATACAGACTGGGAGAAGAGCTTCTCCAGAGTAGCCCTGCTGAGAAGGACTTGGGGATTGTGGTGGATGAGAAACTTAACATGAGCCAGCAGTGTGTTCTTGCAGCTCTCAAGGCCAATGGGATCCTGGGCTCCATTAGAAGAGGGGTGGCCAGCAGGGACAGGGAGGTGATTG
>VZTU01019555.1:71100-86025 GCA_013400835.1 Zapornia atra | reverse complement strand
TCAGCCTGGAGAAGAGAAGGCTGCGGGGGGACCTCATTGCAGCCTTCCAGTACCTGAAGGAAACTTATAAGCAGGAGGGGATTAAACTTTTTAAAAGGGCAGATAATGGCAGGACAAGGGGGAATGGATTAAAACTAAAGGAAGGAAGGTTTATATTAGATCTTAGGGGGAAGTTTTTTACAGAAAGAGTGGTGAGGTGCTGGAACAGGCTGCCCAGAGAAGTAGTGGATGCCCCGTCCCTGGAAGTGTTCAAGGCCAGGTTGGATGGGGCCCTGGGCAACCTTGTGTAGCTCCAGGCCTGGAGGTTGGTGGCCCTGCCTGTGGCAGGGGGGTTGGAGCTCTATGATCCTTGGGGTCCCCTCCAACCCAGACCATTCTATGATTCTATGAAAAGAAGCGCCAAATAGCCTTGTTTGTAGAGGGGGGATAGAAACTGAAGAAAGGCTGGGAGACAAAAATGAAGATAAACTAGAAAACAGCAAGCAATTGGTAGATTGGATGGTCATTCTTTGTTCTTGAAAACTCTTTGCTCTTACGAATACCAGTGACCCTTGAAGGATCTCTTTGATTGATTGGACAACTCCAGCTAAGTAGGGAACACAGCAGTATATTTTTCATAGATCCTAGAGACAGGCCCGCTAGCACAGGCTCAGTAGCAGCTTGGATGGCTCTTTTCTAACCCTTTTGCACCGCTATTAGACATTCTGCAGGCTGCCAAAAGCCGGATAATGAAAACCAAGCCAAGGGAGGTCTAAAAACCTCACTCCATCAAGGACAGTGTCTGCTGTGTGAATTGTCAGGAAAGGTTTAGATATTGGCACAGTCTTCTCTCCTGGAGGGAGGACAGTCAGGCAACTGAATTCTCCATAAATTTTCCTGTCATTCATCTGCCAAGAGTATTTTTCAGAAAGGCTGCTGTTCCATCCAGGTACTCCCCTTTTGTAATCGAATGATGATTTATTATCCAAGCAATGAAGAAAAATATATTACCTTGGAATTTATGAATGCGTAATGATATGTAAGCCATAATAATGAATCACTGCTTTCCCTCCCCTCCCTTCCTCATGTATATTTGGATGTTTATTTCCATATAAATTTCCATTTATTTATGTCCTCCGAAGTTCTCCTTCACAAAGGGGAATTCCCAAGTTAGGATGTTGGAGAGTTTGAGATACCTGAGTTAAAGAACAAACAAACAGTATGTGCCTTCCAGCCTTCTGCTTCCCCATTCCCTTGCTTCCGCCATGCTCGCTCTCCTCTGTGTTACTGCACATCTCCCTTGCAGGCGTGCTTTTGACTCGAGGTGACTGTTTAGTTAAGGTCTGGGTGTGGAGCATTGGGCACAGGCTAAAGCAAGCCAGGGGCCTTGATCCCTTTGTTGCCATTGTGTAGTTCAGCAAGGACTGGTGCAGAGTCAGAGAAGTGCTGCATTTCCTGCAGGTTGTACTGGTGAGAGGTGCCCAAGGGGTGACCCCCAGGACAGCAGGCCTGAGAGCCATTCTCTCTTAGGTTTTGCTTATATTTGAGTAAAAACAAAGGAGCCAAGGGCCTAACATAAGACAGGCTGGAGGAAAAAACCCTGTACTTAAAGCCTTGAGGGAGCAATGTTGGAGAGGGACTGAAGCCTGTCATGAAGTGAAATGAACCTGGTGACACAACCTGCTCAGAGTAACTCCAAATGTGCGTGCTGCATTCAGGTGTTGAACTCAGCCTTCACCACAAGGCTATTTTTCCCACTCTGATGCATTACTCCATCCGGAGCCATTTGGAAGACAAGGTAGTGACATGCACAATGGCAGAGCCATTACAGAAGAAGAAATCTATCTGAACTAGATTGAAAATTGTTTAAGCTGATTCAGTGGCATGGCCTTGGACAATGCCATGCTCTACAAGATGGGGTGGATCAAGAGCAATTCCATGATAGGTAGAAGTGACACCAGGTAAAGCATTTCCCTGCCACAGGCTTCTTGAACCCCTGTTACTGTTTGCCAGGGAATCTTCTTGCTAGGCTGTCACGTTTATTTTCTGGAGTTATTTGCAGGCTTCCCCAGTTGGTTACTGTTATGTTGTGCTTGAAATATAGTTGGTAAAATGCATTATTTTAGGCTGGAGATGTCAAAAGAGTTCTGTGGTGGTTAGAGCCCCAGATCTGATGAAATGTGAAAGGAGCTGGTATCTCGCACACAGAAGTTTCATCGAAAATCCCGGGCTAGGCCATTTGTTATACTTGGTATATTCAGAGCATGTCACAGAAAAAAATGGTTGCCCCTAAGAGCTGTAGGGAACAATCCCAGAGTTTTGGCTGCTCTGTTAAAGTCTCATAAGGCAGAATAGACACTGCAGCAGGCTTCATCCCTTTGGGGCTACAACATGTGGTTCTGAAGGGATTAATAAACCCACTGTATTTCAATGAGTGCTCTAACAAGATGGTATTGCAAAAGTGTCTCAAATACTGAGTAGGACTTTGGCCAGAGGCAGACTTTTTATGTCTGGAACTGCACACACACAGGCGCTCTTAGCTCGCTCAAGACTAAGTTGGTCTTTAGCAAAATGAAGATGTTGCTGGAAAAATATAAAACTTTATCCATCCTTGCAGGCTGCATTTGCATTTGAATGGGTTTTATTCTTTTCATGCTCATAAAAAGTGTTATATTAAATATTAATATGGTATTTTTCTTGTGTTACTGTACACTTTCCACGTACCTGGAAATTAACTCCATTGTAACCACAATAGCCTCCTAAAAGAGGACAAAACCCCTGTTTATAGTAGTGGGAGAATATTGCAAAAGCAGATTGAAGAATTTAATTTTTCCACCGGCCTGCCAAATTCCTTGACTGACATCACTAAAGATACAGGCATGACTATCTCTGTGTCCCTTTATTATTAAAATGCAGCAGAACAACAGGGCAGGCAGTGCTTGGTAAAGCACAGAGAAGGAACACTAAAAACCTGCTTAACAGCCTGATCTTATCTCAGGAGTTTGGCTCTCTGGAGAAGAGTCCAAATGAGTGTGAAAATTCTCACTTGAGTTGCAGGGTGTGTTGCCTGATTTATTTATTTATTCATTCTGTGTGCTGGAGTGGGATGTGTAGGTGTGTTGGGGGGAGATGGGAGAGGCTCCCAATGAGTTCCCTTCAACCGGCTGGCACCGTGAAGACACAGCAGCAACATCTTCATTAACACTGCTGTGAACTTGGGGACAGACAGTTGCCATTGATTCTGGTGTGGCTGCTCTTGCACTTCCACTGTTGAGCAGAATTTGGTGTCCTGTGATACCTTCACTCTGATTGCTCTAGATTGTCTCAGCAGATCTAGAGCTCTGATTGCTCTAGATTCTCTCTCTCAGTTTCTGGCATTTCTGAGCAGGATGTGAAAATGTGGATTTAAACTTTTAATTTGGAGCAACACAGAAAAGGAAAAAGGAAATTTTCCATAGGTGTAATAGACTCCAGACACATAATAACTAGAAGCACAGTAATTAGGTGTTCATGCTCTTAGTATGAAATCTACTAAGGTATCTCAGCTGTCGCCCCTCATTAAATTACTGGTTTTTATGGAGTTTTGCCATGGAAACTCCGTGTCAAGCTTCAGATTGAAGGATGAAGCCTCTTTCCTTCTGAGGAACAGACTGATTTGTTTAGGTTTGTGACACGTACTTATGTCAGATGCTTCCTGCCAGTTGTTAGTGATGAAATAAAAACAAGGAAAGGATTCTCTTGCATGGTCCCGTTGACTGTCTTATATGTTGCACAGTAGCTGACTGGTCTTGTTGCTGGGCTGACTTGACAGAGAAGGGAAACGCTGAAAGAATCAAGCCCAACCCTGCCTGATAAGACAGGAGCTGCTGATTCGGGTTAGCTGTGTGTTTGAATTGCCCCTGCTAAGCTAACAGACTGTAGTATTTACAAGACTTCACTAAACATTTAAATCTATTTTGTGGACAAAAGAATTTTACGTTAATTTATTTTGTTGAGAGAATAATTTAAGCAAGTTAGCATTTTGTTGGCAGAATTATGATGAAATTCATTTTGTCTACATAACTGATTGGACAGTTTGCTAAATGCATTTTCTCCACAGAATCAAGTATGTGCCAGGACTGTCAAACAGGGTTTCCTCCATGGCTTCAAGTCAAACTGTCAACAAAATGAATACAAAATCCTTTTGTCTACAAAATGAACTTAGGTGCTAATTGTTTGTCCATAAAGAGTGCAAAGCTAAATGAATCCTCTGTTGAACACTGATAAAAATGTATAGAGGTGTGTGTGGGGTGTGTGTGTGTGTGTACACAAGCACACAGAGCTATGTACCTTGCTTTGTTACCAGTCACAAACCAAGTGCCTGGCAGGGAACGGTGTCCGATCCAAGCTGGGATGAGGCATGGTCTGGATATCATGTACACGTTGAGAGCATCACAGGAATTAACTAGTGTAGAAATTCAACACACAGGGGCTGGAAAGCCATCAGTATTGTTTCTAGCAGGGGTTCAAAGCTTCCCAATGTGAGTGTTGATTCTACTTGGTATGGTACAAGCATACGTGGGATGTAGTTTTCCTACCGTGAAGAATTGTATCACAAATAGATGTGGCAGATGAGGAGCAGAGAGAAGATATGTTGTATGCAGATGATGCTGGCTGGGCGCTGAGGCATAATGAAATGCACTCATTAGTTTGAAGTCCTGTGGGGAAACACCTCTCAGAGTTCAGGAATAGATTTGAGTCTCCTTGACCACATAAACCACCCTCTCTTTCTGGACAGATGCTAATGAAGGTGGTACACTTACGTGCCCGTACAAGACAGAAGTGTCACTTGCACCTTGATTTTAAGCACAGTTGGGCTCATCTTAAGCCTACTGATGGCATCATTTTCTTTTACCTTTTTCACATTTTTGCAGGTACAGTGTGATTACAAGTATTCCCAGGGCTCAATTTTGAAGAGAACATCTGGGGTGTCATCTTTGACCACCTCTTGGGTAGACCTGGAAAGGTACTGGAAAAAACACATGTTTTATTCTGAAAATATCTTTATACTTTTTTGAGCAGCCTGCTTAGCATTAAATATCTGAAAAGGAATAAGAAAAAAAAAAAAAAAAGAAATACTCATTAAATATGTCATCAAAATGGCACAAAATATTTTTTTCCTTTTCCCTCTCCTCCTTTGTGCTTTTAAGAGGGTTAAAGTCAATGGAGGGTAGGAAAAATACAAAATAAAGCTATGAAGAAATACGACAGTGTCATAGTGCAACATAAAAGTTCAGCCCTCTAATATGTTTTCATGTTCATTCAGGAGGAAACAACCAACTAATCCCCAAGTTCATTTATCCTGTTGAAAGTACCTTGGCTTTCAGCTCTGCTAATTGTCAGAAAAGGCAAAGGAAACAAAAGCAATGTCTTTTCAGCTGTGTCTTCTAAAAAAATTCCAGTCACTGCCAGAGTGTTGAGGTTAAGGAGAGGTACACTGGGTATGGAGAGGCGAGGTTAAAGGCACGAAAGTTGTTCTCCTAATGAGGTTTGTCATTTACAAGGGCATAATCATCTCTCTTTTCTGCAAGGGAACATTTCTGTCAGGAGCACTATGCGAGATGCCATTTTCACATTCTCCTGCAGAATGTGACCTTTCAGAGGAGCGCAGCCCCATACCTGAGGGTTTAAGGCTGCTCAGACACAGCACGTGTTGCAGCAGCGCTGGCAGGAGCTCGGCTGGCGGTGGGCCCTTCCAGCTAACACTGGACACAAAGAGCAGCTGGCCTCACCTACATCAGGAGGTGACAACCCTGTTTGGGCTTGAGCGTCCGTTGCTCTTGATGATGTGCGTTTACAGTGCTTCCAAAACGTGTCCCCTCTGCCTTTTGCTTTCTGGTGTGAGCAGCTGGTCTGTGAGGCGGAGCAGGAGCAGCAATGGGGGTTTTGCGGTTTGATCGTACCGTTTACTCACGCTTTTTCGGTTGAGCGCGTTGTGCTGTGTCCTGCAAAGAGCCACGATTGCTCTTGCTGCAGAAGGCAAAGCAAATCAGACGTGTCAGACTCCTTTGTTGCTCAACAGTCACTAATGACTGCAGCATATGTTGCTGCTTCCCAGAGCACTGGGAGCTCGGTGCATCTGTTACTCCTCCAGGAGCCAAGTCCTGAGTGTCACTACTACCATCCCTGTGCACTTAGTCAGCAGAACCGTGGTGGTGGTAGCTGGTCGTGGCAATGAAGCTCAAGAGGGTCCATGCTGGAGAGGGAGGGGGTGCTGGGAAATCTAGGGAGAGTTAGGCAATACCCAAGGACCCTAACATGTTAATCTGTAATACACAAATGATGTGTCTCTCAGAAATCCCAACCTGGAAATGAAAAGATTGCAAATTGCAGATGTCATATTAATGAGGGTTCAACAAGGCACTCACCAGGGGCTGCACACATGAGTTGTCCAGGTAATAAAAAAACCTCAGTGCTAGTGCTGAGTGACCTCTCGAGAGTCAGGATTTTGGGAAGGATGAGGTACCTGTAGAGTGGGGTGTCTGTAAATCTGAACAGTGTGCTATGGATGTAAAGCCAGGACACCCCATTTTTTAAATGGCCTGGTAAAAAGAAAATGACACAAGGCTTTAGTCACCTCTGTATTTCAGATACCTCCTCACTGCTCACCAGCTTCTGTATTTGCATATTTCCCAGCAGATCACATTGCATTTCCATTTTACCCTGAGGTCAAGTCTGCGGTGTAGGCATTCAAAGTCACATCTATTCATAAAACTGATTTTGCAGTCTAATAACTCTTCAGGGCCAGGGAGAGGAAAGTGGGATTTTCATGCAGGCAAAGGCAGGACACTTGGAAAAAATAAAAAGTCTGTACTATATATGCTATAAGGAGGAGAGAAGGGAGTACTTGCTATTAAACTTATAATGTCATACCGTATAATAAAACCAAAATTTGAGCCACTAGAAAGGCCAAACCCTGCTCTCTTTTGCCTGCGTGCATTTTCTTTGCTAATGTACTGCTGCTGGCTCCAGCACAATCTTCTTGTGAATCACTTGGCCTGCACTACATCTTACTTTCAGAGGGAAACCTTAAGTGTCATTTTAGCATGTTGAGGTGATGTAACAGACCTTCACAGTAATTATCATCAGCTTCGTTTAAAGCCCCAATAACCAAGTGCATGAGTGACTAGAGATTCTTCATAAAGTCTGTCTTCAAAGGTCACAGGATTATTTTCAGTGTAAACTGCAGAAGTGGTTTCTGGAAAGGCTGTGTGATATTTTGATGAGAGGAGCATACATGGGCAGTAGTTATCACACCTATATCAAAAAGAATCAAGATGTACGTGGTTTCCAGCTTTGTGTGAAGTAGAGTGCTGTGACGGATGGTTAGATGATCCTTGCTGCCTGTAGGCCGCTGGAGGTTTCTGCTGTCCAAGGCATGTGCTCTTGTTTTGTCCAACAGAATCCCAGACTAATGGAGCTGTCATCATAATCTGACAGGTAGCTAACATAAAAAGGCTGAAAGATACATGACTCAGAGCAGCACTTGGCTGGAGTTATCTCATTAGTCACATGAAGGAAATAAATCAGAGCGTGGTAGGGGTCTCATAATTCAAATGAAAATAAAATAAAATATATATATATATATGTATACTTCACAGTCTATGCAGGTGGTCGTTTTAGATCTGTGCTGGAGAACTTTTCTGAGACATTCTTTTGTGGTATTCTCACAGGGACTTCTGGGTCTAAAGAGGTTCGCAGAACCGCTCTGCACACCTTTGCTTAAACACAGGGCCCAGCTACCCTGCTGGTCCTTGCAGAAGTGATGACAGGCTGAAGAGATGGTCTGAGTGCTCTGCTGGGGGATCACAGAGGGGAATGGGGACAATGGTTTCCTTCTTGGAAGGAGTTGTCAGGGCCTGTGACAGGCTGCCCAGTGATGGGGTTGAGTCACCATTCCTGGATGTGTTTAAAAATGGGTAGCTGAGATGCTCAGGGATATGGTTTAGCACAGGACAGGAATGGTTGGACTCAGTGACCTTAAAGGTCTTTTCCAACCTTGTGATTCTCTGAACCTGAGCTGGTTTGCTGCTCAGATGTACTGGATTAGTAAGTAGCCTAAGTTTAGGATGAGGGCAGCCTGCCTGTGAGAGCACCTGCAGATGGACAGTGTCAGGTCTTGAGGACAGCCTGGGATTCAGAGCAGGGTTGTCCTTCACTCATGGCCTTGCAGCCAAGTCCTCACTCATCAACATTCTGGAGCCATTGTGCATGTCCTGGAGGTTTCTGTGTTGCACGTTCTCATTTTGCTGCTTCCAAGTCATCTCCTGGTCAGCTTGTGCTCTCCAGCAGCCTTGCTTTCAGTCTCCCACTTATCTGGAGTTACATGGGTGTCACTTTTTCAAGTCACCCTTAGCCTGATTGAGGCCTCACATTTGGGAACAGATCTCATTCTTAATGACCAAAGCCAAATCCTACCTTTCTTTTTTTTGCATGGAGGGCTCAATTATGTCAGCTAGAGGGGCAGTAGCAGTGGTGTTATCTTTCTTCTCTTTTTATAGCCTAATGAAAAAGCATAAGAATGATGCTTAGAAACAATAGGGTTGACTCATAAGGGCTGACTGTATGTGAGTCATAAGATGTGAGATTATTCCGGAGGCTTGAAGTACATATACATGCACTGAGATTTGGGCTTGGGGAAGGAAGGTGTGTGTTATTTTCCATAACTGGAAGAAGAATGTTTGCTGTGTATTTTGAGATGTGCCTGACATATCAAATAACATGTTCTTTGCTGTTGTGTATGTGACTTATGAGATTCCGTAGCCTTCATAAAATATTCCCAGTCTCTGAGGAAATCCAGCATTAATCACACTTTCCACATCCTTTGCTTTAACTCACAAGGCTACAGCTGATGGCTGGTACAGTGGGAACTGTAAAAGAAACTGAAATCACCAGCTTTTGTTAGAGACTGCCTGGGGAGGAAGCATCCCAAACCAAGGCTTGGCCTGCAAAGATCCCCAGTGTCACCCTGAGATTTTGCACTTATTGAAGATGGTTCTGCCATTTTTCTTTGGAAACTAGGAAAAACCCAATTCAGAAATGTCTCTGCAAGTGACAGACACCCCGAGGATTAATGGGCTGCCCCTTTAAGCAACACAATTAAGCCACAAGTATCCCTGAGTGACAAAAATGAGTGCTTTCACTGTTACAAGCTCTCTAACAAACCCTTGCGATCAATCAGCTGTCCGGTTCAATTAGAAAAGAGAGACTTCACTTGCCTTCCCTCTGCCAAAGGTGTCCTTGCAATCAGCTGGGTGGAGGCACAGACCTGACCCCCCCAGAGTAAGACTCGGAGTCACTGCCGGACAAGCAGTTATTCTTTCCCAGGGGGAGCTCCGTTGGTTTCCCAGCCAGAGGTGGCTTTTGCAGCAATTCAGTACCAGGTGCTGGCAAAGAAAGGCGGAGTGATGGGTTAAGGAAATGAGCCTTTTTGAATGGGACTAGTAAACTATCTGTGAGTTTCCCCCCGTGCAAGCATTGTTCTCCTGGATTACAACCAAAGCTACTTTTTCCTTAAAGTGAAGAAAGCTCTTGGGATTACACCTACCAATGTTATTTTCCAATACTGTGATGTGTAACGGTATCTTGTCCTTTTAAGTTGCAACTGGGAGAATATAAAGCTCTTAAAAGAGCCGATCACGATAGAAGAGGGTAGTTTACACATCAGAATTGTGGGGATCCATTAGCCCACAGGGAAAGACTTCTTTCAGCCTGCTGGATTCCTTTGTTTGGCTGCACATAGCACTAACAGTGTTTTTTCCTTGTGTGCATCCAGGTCCTTTCTCCCCTTGAACTCTGCCATGCTCCAGTTATTGTGGTGCCTGAACAGCCTAAACTGTGGGAGAACATCTTTGGCATACCTTGTTTAAAAGTTTGATGTGCATCTTCTGCCACATGTGAGGGTTTAACCTGGGATGTGGGGATACCTTCTGAGAAAGCCCAGCAGCTTCACAGCTGCTGCAAGCAGATGAGTCACTCCTCTGCCTTCTCACCTTTTTAAAGAGTGATCAGGGGGGTGGAAGGGAAAATGCCAAGGTGTCTCAGTTGGTCTTTTGGGCTGCATCCCAGATGAGGGTCGTTTCCAAGATGATGTTTGCATTTTGGGCTGCGCACATGCTTGGGGGGGAGCAGGACATTCAGCACTTTCCTGAGCCGTCAGATCAGCTGACGCAAAATTAGAGGTTAGAAAATTTTATTGGGAAACTTGCACCTTGTACCAGCCCAACCTGCTGGACGTGGTTCCCAGCACACTAGGTATGTGTGTTTGAGCCCTGATCACCTCTCCTTCCCATACTCTGCTAGCAATTGGTTATCAAAAGGAATGTGAAGAGGCTGTCGCAAAAATGTGCCGTGCTATAAATAATGGCTTTGCTGTGCTGAAGGTGAGCTGCTCAGCGACTGGAACAGAGACAGCTGTTGACAGAAGGCTGAATTGTTCAGCAGCAGCAGACACCAGGATTAAGTGTGAGATTTGGAAACTGCCTCATAACTTGCACAAGAACGTTAACATGTGACATCAGAGATTATTGGTGTTCTCAGACATGCATCCTCACAGTGAGCTTTCTTTGGGTAGGATTTACCTCCTGGAAAAAATAAGAACACAGATTTGTGTAACTCTTTCCAAATTCCTAGCCTGTTTTGAAGCTCTGCTCTGTCACTCCCCTCTATGGCATGCAGCCTTTATCCCAGCTCTAGTTCAGATCCCACGGCAGGGGTTACAGTCAGGAGCACAGATACCGACTCCAAGTTGTATTTTAAACATCAAGGTGTTTGCTGAAAAATCCTCATGCGATAAATTAACCCTTTCAGTCTTGTCTGTGGTCAGCACCGGACTTGTCCACCAACTACATATGGCATGCAGAAACCTGTGCTCATGTTGGATTTAGCCAGCACCAGAGAGCTCAGTACACCTAGCCAAAATGCCATCTTTAGATAAAGTCCGAGTTACTTCGACATGTATGTGCACATCATCGCCTGTCTCCAAGGGGTCACGGTGCAGTACAACCCAGCAGACCAGAGCATGCTCTGGACTCCTGACATGGATTGCTGGGGCATGGGTAAGGAGGGAGCTTGGCAGGCTCACTCGCAGCTGGGAAGCTACCCTGGGCTACTCATCCAAGCAGTTTACATGGGAGCTGCTTCTGGGCTTACAGCCAGCAAGGTGAAAGTCCTGGCGGCTGGCTTCATTAAGACCGTTCCAAGCCTGCTTCATGGTGTAGAAGTACTCAGGGCACCTGAAGAGCTGGGTGTGTGACATCGTTTATTGAGGAAATCCACATTATGTCTCTGACACCAGTTACTACAAACCACCATGAGGGTCTACGTAGATGGGAGAGGGTAGGATGTGGCAGGAAAACCCCTATTTCCTGGGGGCTGTTTTTTATTTTGGTTTCCCCTTTACAAATAGCCAATATAACGTGTTAGAGACTTCACAGGACATAGAAGGTAGCTTTTTCTGGGAACTGCGGTTGGAAAGGGTGGCAAATATTAGATCCCAGTATTACAAAGTGCTGCAGTCCAGCAGCTTGACATTTGGGGCTTAGAAACACAGGTTCATTCCTTCTAGCTTGTACCAAAATCAATAAGCAAAGTTTGCATTAACAGTGTAACAGAAGCTTGGCAAGAGATCCAGAATCTTGGCAGGAGTTAAAAAAAGCCAGAATGTGTCCATAAATCTTGGGTTTTTTCAGGAAAGGAGTAATTTTAATTGTGACTGAACATGCAGCAGGATATATATGGTAGGGAAAAAGTGGACTATTCTGTTTGGGTGAAATCAGGCAAGGTGGAGGTATAGCTCAGCATGGTTCCTGGCTTCGGAGTGGAAATCAGCCCTAGAAGTTTGTCTGAATGGCTTGCCTCAGTGACTCTGTGCCTCCCTGGACCCAGACTGGATCACCTTCTTATGGAACATGTTTTTCCTAAGTGTCTCAGCCACTATTCATCTCTCTCTATATCTCCACTGAAAGCACGTCATCCTTTGCTGCACCTGTTGTTTCTCACTTTTGGGTTGTTATTCCTGGTCCCTTGAGTGTGTCCCCTTTCTGAAGGATAAATATGCTTTATGTGGCACGAGAGCAGAGCCATGTGTATATTTGTGGATCTTACTGATAACAGAAATCGTTCGTGTCCTGTGGCCTGCATTGGACACAGAAGCAGTGACCTTAAAGCCTGCCTTGACCTGCTCGTGGCTTGCAGCAGTTTGCAGTGGTTGCACAATACAGCAAACCATGAACCTGCCATATACGTACAAATTCACATATTTACATATAAAGTCATGCAGTGTACATTTATTTAAGTAACAAAATATATTCATATTAAGTCTTTTGCTTCTCTCCCTAGCAAGTGGCTAGGCTCCATATAATTTAATGATGTATGTATGTTCTTCGCACAAGTAAAAGGCCCTAATAATCCAGATGGAAAAGGAGGTGGGATTTGAACGGGCAAACATGAGAGGGAAAGCTGCAGGTGGTATAAACACCTGTGGAAGGAGGAGAGGTGGCTCCGAAGGCCTTGTCAGATGTGCCTGTTTCCAGTTAAGTGTCCACTCTTGGCACACAGGCAGAAATATATGAAAGCAGGGAAAGAGCAAATTTACTCAAGGGGGATCTGATTGTGCCATGAGTGAGGGGAGGGTGTGTAGCCTTCTCCTTAGAGAAAACCTCTGCAGCAGAAGTGACCTCTTAGTCCCACAGCTGATTCCCAGGACTCCTGCCTTCAGCATGCAGGGACAAGCTGAACATCTTTGATCCTGTGTGGGGTTTGTCCCTGAAACAGAGGATCAGGTCCACAGGAAATTCATTAGGGACTCGGTTCCTGCTTTTTATGAAGGGTACAGGGAAAGGCAGCAAGAAAAAAACCTTAAGTGGGGGAGTGGTAAGCTTAGGCTGTCACTTAGGCATTGGCATCGCCTCGGGTGCTGGAGGTGCCAGGGTGCACATTGAGAAGTCACTGTGGAGTGAGGAAGAGGCTTGCCACTTCCTGCCCTGTGGGTAAGGGTATTTGCCTCCTCTCCTTTCTTTAGCACTCTAAGGTTTAGGGATAGTTCGTCCCCTTGTAAAGGCTACTGGTATCAGGGAAAACTGAATTTAAATACTGCGTATCTCGAGCTTTACAGTATCTTGTTCTCATTGCAAAACGAGACAGTCACAGGTAGGTGAGGGGGTAACACAACCTATGCAAGCAAAACCAGCTTTGATATTTATCCAACGTGTGAAGGATGCTGTGAATGACTGTGGGCATTACAATAGATGTGCCAGAAAGTACTTTCTTGACCACTGTTTCCTGGAAATTTCAAGGCTGGTTTTAGTTGCTGATAATTTTGTCAGACTTTAATTGCTTGGGTTGATCTTCTCTAAAAACACAGTTAAAATCACTATTATTTTAGCCAAGGCTGTTCACCTGGTTTTGGAAACAAGGCATTGAAAATGCTGCTTTGATCTGCATGTACCAAAGCTTCTGTAAGACATTCCCTGAGCAGTGGTGGCTGTTGCATCCAGCATGTGGCTTTCTGCTCTGCTCTGCAAAGCTGGACTAAGCTTGATGAGGCTTTTGGGGAATTAAGTTCTTTCATGATGGAGAGACCCGTTGATTTTAGCAAGGAAAAAAACCCAAGAGACTCAAAACTGTTAGAGCATGTGCCACCGCTTTCTATCCGCTAGCAAGGACCACGGGGTGCAGGTTTTGCTCCCGCTAAGTCACTGCCCGTGCCCAGGCCTACAGTGCTAGGTCAGCGTTTGAAACTGCTGCAGCAGTCTGCCCTGGGGGACACCTGCTGTCATCTGCTGTGGCATTTCTGTGTCCTCCGTGTGCTTGCGTAGTGCAGGTAGGGGAGCCACCCTATTCAAATACAGAGCAGGTGAGGGGCACTGGGCTCAGGTGCTGGTGTTCTGTGACCTCTGAGTGCATGATGTTGCAGTACTAATAATGATACTTAACGCGGCCTGGAGCTCATGCACAGAGTTGTCCCGGGGTCAGCACAGCATCTGTGGTGATGAAGTTCCTTTCTAAAGCAGCTGGGATGGGAAAGGGGCGGTTGTTCACATCTTCAGAACATTTTACTCACAGAAGGGTTCACTTGTGTTGTATCAAATAGCAAAACAATTTGAAATATGCAGTGGATTTTGAATTATAGATGTCTAAACCTGCAGAAACCAATGAACCCATCTCACTTATCATTCTGTATCATAAGATGGGAATGGTTTCTGATTCCGCAGAGAAGGTCCTGAATGCACATATTGGTTAAATTTTAAAGACATCAGGAAGGTGAACAGATTCTCTGTCTTCTGGCTTCTGTTCATTATTGATTTGCTTGTTAACATTGCAGATAGGTTGAACGGAATTTTCTAACTTGCACCGTGAATCTTAAGTGCCACATGCCCATGGTGGGACGAGTCTTCTGATGGGCTGGTTGTTCTAGATAATTGAATTGAATGGTGGTCATGACACTTCTGCGCCTGGTGTCACGTACCGTATGCCTGTACCAGTGGATTTATGTCTCAACATTGCCAAAATATTGATCATTGCTATTTGTGATAAAGGGGACTTGCAAGTAAGATGCTTGTAAAGGGTTAAGGAAGACTTGTTAACAGGATGGTTTGAAGTGCCATAGAAGTGACCTCACATAAACAATGCCTCGCTTGAATGACTCTGCCTCACTGATAAAGAGGAAACATCAATTGGGACATAAGTTTGAGTCTAACACCATATTTTGAGTAAATTATGCACTCAAGGACTCTGTGCTCTGTGCAAATAAAATGACTTCTTTGACGACTTCCAGCCCCCACCCCATCTCTCACGAACTCTTATCTGTTCATGAATTCCTTGCTTGCCTCGTTGGTCCTAAAATTCAAGCAAAGTATTTAATTGTAGCTAGTTCAAGCTCCCCCTTGTCTCTGAAAGTATACAAAA